>CAUYRB010065854.1:0-89859 GCA_963574695.1 Propithecus perrieri | reverse complement strand
TGAGCCAGACAGAGCAACTTTATTACTCACAGACAGGCAACAAAAATCATCAGAATCTGGCCAGGCGTGGTGGCTCACACCTGTAATCCTAACACTCTGGGAGGCTGAGGCGGGAGGATTGCTTGAGCTCAGGAGTTCGAGACCAGCCTGAGCAACAGCGAGACCCCGTCTCTACTATAAATAGAAAGAAATCAGCCAAACAACTAAAAATAGAAAAAATTAACCAGGCACGGTGGCACGTGCCTGTAGTCCCAGCTACTTGGGAGGCTGAAGCAGGAGGATCGCTTGAGCCCAGGAGTGAGAGGTTGCTGTGAGCCAGGCTGACGCCACGGCACTCCAGCCTGGGCAACAGAGTGAGACTCTATCTCAAAAAAAAAAAAAAAATGAATCATCAGAATCCTAGTATTCACGGCAAACCAGTCCCCCAAGGCTCAGGAAAGCAACCCAGGGTGAATGGAGTTTTGTTTGGTCCACTTCTCACTGCTTCTGAGCAACCCCAAAATTATTTCACTCTGGGTTTTATATCTCAGGTGATACTTGGGTTGCTGGGCTGAAGCATTGCAGTATATCCTGTTAGGGAAGTGATGAAGACAAAACTCATGCTGTTCTAAACAGATCCTCCTTATGTCATGACGTTGCATTCTCAGTACATTCTGCCTGAGAAATGCAAGAAAGAGTATATGAAAGCCCCAAAATATAATGAGTTTTATGCCTATTATATTGGTATTGCATTATTTGTATCTACGATGGTTTTTTTTATCCCCAATTATCCTCTAGTTGCTCAGCAGAAAAAAATAATCAAATATTATATATGTGGCATGTATTTTTCATAACATTCATTCTAACTCTATTAACGATTAAGAACTTGCTGGTTAAAAGCAGCATAAAGTACACTTTTGCCAAAGGTGAAGTTTTTCTTCAAGGATTTGCCACAATAACTTTAATAACCCTGCCTTTGTTCACGAAGCTTTCTGAATGACTATGCTACCATTGTACTGGTGTTCCAAAGAACATCATCCATCGAATTCTTCCTGGGTTCAGTCAGCTGACATTTCCTAACTCCAATCACATCCAAATATGATATAGCTGCCTTGTGTTTTGCTTCATCAAATCCTGTTGCCCTCACCCTATTATCCATTTACTTTTAATCTGGAGCAGAATTTCTTAAGCAGCATCCATATAGTAGCACTTTCCATATCTACTTCTTTCCCTTTAATTCATATTTACCATGTTTTTCTGATTTATGTTATGAAAGAATTTGTTAGTGAGTTAGTGACTAACCAGCAACTTCATACAGAAAAATATTACCTGTTAAAAATGGATCTCTCTCTACAACAAATATTTTCACTTTGCATCTTTTGCAAATAATATCTTTTTATACTTAATCTAACTTTGGAAATGTAAACTCTGCAGAATGGAGAATGACAACAGGAGAGACAATTTTGTTTGCCTGGACTCGAGTATTGAGATTTTTGTGTTCAGAAAAAGTGTGGTTCAGTTGCTTGTATGCAAACATCATATTTTACACCATGAATAAGGCCATTGACTGTTTCCCACGGAATGGCTTCCAATGATGTTGGTGGCTTACTCAGTGGTGGAATTTACTTTATGTATTTTAGTAGAACAGTGAAGTCCAAATTCATATGGTTTAAATACTCAGGTTTAAAGTGAAACTTTACTCAAACTTTTCTTCCAAAGGTAGAGAACTTTGGAAACTTCAAATCTGGCAAAATTTCTATAGGGAAGTTGATTTTTCGTATAAATCATAATTTATGAGAATAAAAGGATTATTGGCAGATTATGTGTAGAATTGGAAGGGATCCCTGGAGACAAGCAGTATTTCTACCCAATATAAGAATCCCTTAAACAATATTGCTGATTTTGGGTGGCAACCAGACTCTGTTTTGCTTCATCTCAATCAGAAACTGCCTGCTTCATTGTTGGACAACTCCTTCTTGCTGAGCACACCTGACCACCATAAAACTTCTCAAGCTATAATCCTACTTCTGCCAAATGGAATAACAGTTAATTAGTTGATTCTTTCCTCTGACAGAAACCTCCTTAAATAAGTAAACAGTAGTATTAGTTCTCGGACACCTAACCTCATCCGCTCATCCCATATCCTTTTTTTTAAATGTGCTTTAGCTTTCTCCCAAGTAAAAAATATCCCAAGTGCTCTGAAACTATCCAAGGAACTCAAGTTAAAAATCCAATATCTCAAATGAAGAAGGAATTTGAGGAGAAAGTAATGTGGAACTTTCTAGTAGGTGGCATAAAATGTGAGGTGCTAAGTTTGAGCAGAGTAGACTTTTATGGCTCCTTAAATCATTAGAGTGATAGCTGCTTTCTCAGTCTGCTCATAAAGGTCTCATTCAAAATGCTAATTTTCCATGGCTTCTCCCATGCTGGGAATACCAGTAATGCCTGATCAGCTATTTTTGGGTCAAGGCTGTTTCAGTCAAAAGAATAGTGACAGAACCTCTGAAAAGTAGTTTCCTTCCTTCTTTCTCCATATGGTATTGTTGGCTGTACCCATAAATAATAATAATAATAAAAAAAACATGTCTTGAGAAATATGTAAATCAGGCATAAGTAATGTTGCTTGGCTGAAGGGAGGAGGGGGAAATGAAGGGGAGGTAAAGAACACTGAAACTCTACCCCTCCAAATAATAAATGAAGGACTTCCTCTCTTCCACAGAGCCAGCCTTTCTCTCACGCCCCATTTCCTTGCAGCTAATAAACCCTAATGAGATAGCAGTGCTTGTGCACGGCTGCCTTGTACAGCTGTTCTTTCTCACTTTGACTCCTCCAGTGACTGACTGATTTGTCTCTCTCGTTACATGCACTTACTCCTTTCCCTCCCTCCTTTTGCCATTCTTTCTCATTCCTGCAATTCTCCTCTTTCTCTCTCCCTCTGTCTCTCTCTGTCCCTTTCTCTCTGTCTCTCTTTCTTCCACTCAGAGATAAAGCAAGCAGAATATTTTCACTCCATTATCATCCCCTGAGAAGGGGCTTCCATGTGAGTGACAAAAAGAAAAGGATAAGAGGATGTCTTAATGTTTCTTGAGTTTGAGATGCTAATCCAACAGGTTAATAGCAGGAATATAGCATGGGACCTATTGACCCTACTGAATTCTAATAATTGTATTATAATTGCAGGATTTTCCCTCTTTCCCTTTGCTTTCGTCCCCCCCCACATGAAATTAGTTGGCGTAATTGCTTTGAAAAATAATACCTCCTTAGAGGTGTTTGCTTTGAACATTTATACCAGATTTGACACAATCACACCCATCTCAGGGAGACTTCTGTCAGCTTTTTTAAAAGAAAAAAAGAAAAAAAATCTCAGTGCAATTGGAAACCTCCTTAAGCAAAAGTCAGAAACATGACTTCAGGTCTCTACTTTGAGATGCTTACTAAAGGACAGCAAGACCTGAGAGAAATTTAATATAGACCCATAATTTACAACAAAGTTTTTCAAGTTTAAAGTTCAAAAAAGCAGGAAATAACATACTGCTATCTAAGTTTTAAAACTCATGAGTATTTTATTAGAAATTTAATCCATCTGTTTATGATTCATTGACTCTGTACTCATCAAAATATTGTTTGCTGAGGGTGATAGTGGATCCCAACAGACTTCAAAGACATTTTTAACTTTTTCTGAGTAGGAATTTTAAGGACTGCCAAGAATAAAAACATTCTACACTACACAAATTCTTATTTTGCTTCCAGCTCAAAACTTGGAAGGTGTAATTCTGCTCCAAGAATGCCAGAACAGTGCACTTACTCAGGCTTCTTTCTCTCTGTGATTGATGGCATTGTTTATATGGATTAGAAAACTTTCTCCTCCTTTCCAATAAATATAGCCTAAAAGGAGTAAAATGCTATTTCATCACTTTTAGCATTTTGAAGATGGAATTAGGTCTGGTCTTTTTAGTGGCCAGAATTTATTTTGTTCTCCCTTCAAAGAAAGCATTTGGCAGGAACTAATGTAGAGAAAAGACAAAAAAGACAGACATTAAATACTACAAGATGTGAATTGAATGGTTAGAGGGTAATTTGCAGATCTTGCTGACAAGAGATACACATGATAGTGAGAAACAGCAGAAAGGTTTAGATTAGCTCTGTAATGAAGGAGATGTCCTGGGAGGGTGAAAGCAGAGGCTTTGCAAACCTTTTTATTCCCTTTTTTTCAAAGATGTGTTCAGACTGTGGTGCTTGGACAGTTCTCACAGTTTAGGGAAGTGATGATCTTAGGATATCCTATTATTTTGTGATGCAGGAGCATCTAACCATAAAGAAACTGAAGGACACAATTGTTTTGAAGGAGACTCAAATTAGGAAAGGGAAAATAAATTCATATTAAAAAAATACACACGTTATCATTATAACAGTATCAATGACAAATAAACATAAACCAGCTTACACATTACCTCTGATCCTTCCATAGACAGTGATTTAAGGATCATGAATACTTTGAGAATTTACTTCCTAATCTCAAATCAGATTGGATTCAATGGCAGCAGGAATTTTTGTTCCACTAAAAATAACTGGACCAGAATGCTCAAGACCTAGGCACTGTTGAAACTACTTAAGACAAATGCAATGAGTTCCTTCCCCATATTGTCTTTCCTGAAAGCTACGGTGATATTCTCAGAGCAATAAGAACTTGGTTTTGTCTAAATCACCATCTTCACAGGCCTGACTTATTTCACTAGCCACCTAAAATGAAAAATGTTCTGGCATCAGCTGTTACTCTCATAAAATCAAATTTTACATGCTAATCAGGGGAATATTTTCCTATTTATAATAGCTTTATTGTCATATAATTCATATATCATAAAAGCCACTCCTTCAAAGTTTACATTGTAGTGTCTTTTAGTATATTAACAGAGTTCTGCAACAATAACCATTCTGTGTTATTAGAATATTTTCATCACCCCCAAAAGAAATCTCATATCCATTAGCAGTCACTCCCCATTCCCTCCCTCCTACATCCCCTAGAAGCCATTAATCTATTTTTTGCCTTTCTGCATTTGCCAGTTTTGGACTTTTCACATAAATGGAACCATATAATATGTGATCTTTTGTGATTAATTTCTTTCCCTTAGCATAATGTTTTCAAGATTGATCCACATGGTAGCTTGTAGCACTTCATTCCTTTCCATTACTGAATAATATTCCATCGCATAGAAATATCACAATTTGTTTATCTATTAATTAGATAGGCATTTGGATTGTTTTCACTTTTTGGCTATCAGGAACAATGCTGCTATGAAGATGTGTACACACATTTTTTCATGCATATTTGTTTTCATTTCTCTAGGATAGCTATGGGGAATAAAATTACTGGGTATTAATGGTAACTCTATGTTTAGTATTTTGAGGAGCTGCCAAACCATTTTCCAAAGAGATTGCATTACTTTATATTTCCATCAGCCACATGAGAATCTAATCTCTCCACATTCATGCAGCACTTGTTAGTGTCCCACTTTTTAATTATAGCCATTCTAATGGATATGAAGTGGTATCTCATTGTAGTTTTGGTTTGCATTTCCCTAGTGACTAATGGAGTTGAGCACCTCTTCATGTGTTTATTGCCATTTGTATATCTTCTCTGGAGAAAGATCTATTCAAGTCATTGTTCATTTTTTTTTTCAAATTGAGCATTTGTGTTTTGTTGAATTGTCAGAATAATTTATATTTTCGGGATAATAGTCCTTTATTATATGGATGATTTGCAAATATTTTCTCTCATCCTGTAGTTCTTCTTTCCTCCTTTTGTGACAATGTTCTTTGAAACAGAAAAGGTTTTAATTTTGCTAAAGTCAAATTAGTGTTTTTTTTCTTTTGTTGCTGTGATTGTGGTTTCATATCAAATAAACGATTGCCTAAATCGAGGTCACAAAGATTTACTCCTATGTTTATTTTAAAGAGTTATATAATTTTAGAGCTTACATTATGTGTTTATCCATTTAGAATTAGTTTTTGTATACCATATGAGGTAAGGGTACAATCTCATTCTTTGTCATGCGGATATCTAATTTTACCAGCATTACTTGTTGACGAGACTATGTGTAAACACTCTTGTTTAAAATCAGTTGACCAAAAATGTGAGGGTTTGTTTATCTACTGTAAATTTTATTTTATTGATCTATATGTCTATTTTAATGATAGTACCACACTGACTTGACTATCGTACCTTTTTAGTAGTTCTGGAATTGGGATGTATGATTCCTTCAACATTGTTTCTTGTTCTTCTTTTTCTAAAATTGTGTTGGCTATTCTTGGTCCTTTACAATAGTTTGTGAGTTTTCAGATCAGCTTGTTTACTTATGTAAAAAAGGCAGCACAGATTTTGAGAAGGATTATTTTTGAATCTGTAGTCAATTTTTTTATGATACCACTATCTTAATGATATTAAATTTTCTAATTCATGAACACAGGATGCCTATCCATTTAACTAAGTCTTTATTTTTTAGCTTCTTTCAATGATGTTTTGTAGTTTTTATTGTGGAAATCTTGCATTTTATTGTTAAATTTATTCCTAAGTATTTTATTATTTTGATTTTACTATAAATAGGTTTTTCCCATAATTTCCTTTTAGCATTATCATTACCAGTGTAGAAAAATAAAATAGATTTTTGTATATTAACCTTATATCATGCAAATGTACTGAATCTATTTAGTAGCTTCAATAAATTTTTGCTGATTCCTTAAGATTTTCTACATACAACATCATGTTATCTGTGAAATGAGATTTTTAAATTGTTGATTTTTATTATAGATAGCTTTTATTTCTGTTTCCTGCCTAATTCTCTTGTCTAAAACTTCCAGTACAATTTTCAATAAAAGTGATGAAAATGGACATCTTTATCTTCTTCCTGTATTCAGAGGGAAAGCTGTCAGTCTTTCAGCATGGAGTATGATGTAAGCTGCATGTTTTTCATAAATACTCTTTATTAGATTGAAAATATTTCTATGTCTAGTTTTTTGGGTGATTTTTAGATCACGAAGGCATGTTGATTTTATTAATTTGCAATATCTCCTCTTTTTCTTGGTTCGTCAAACTAAAGGTTCAACTTTCTTGAGCTTTTCAAAGAGCTAAATTTTAATTTTGTTGATTTTCTTTATTTTATTTTGTATATTATTTATTTCTTCTGTAATACTTATTATTTTCTTCTTTCTACTTGCTTTGGGCTTTGTATGTATCCCCAGCTTCTGGAGTTAAACTTAGCATTCAAATAGACTTTTGTGGAGAACTTTAAAGAATAAATGCATGAATGAATGCTTAGAAGTCTCCTTGATGACACTACACCAATCCCTTTAACATTGCCAGAGAGCAGGGAAAATTAACCACAACAATATCAATAATTAAAATTGAAAGAGATGAAGATCATCAATTTTGGTAAGTAGAATGCTGTGAGCATTTGTGAGACAGCAAAGAAGTAGGCCTTACGGTTTTTTTTTATCTTTAACTAAAAATATGTACTCTGAAAACATCTATCTATTTTGGATGTCATCTTATTCCTGCTGCTTCCTGATCTTCACTGTGCCCCTCTCACCATCAGAGGTATTTCAGATCCAGATTTTCTTTTACTAGTCTCCCTTCACTTTGTTTCTAGGTTCCGCCAAAGAAAAGCCCAGGTCAGAGAAATACCTAATATAGAAAGAAAGAGAACAAGAAGCAGATTAATCTAACATTGGAGAGTTTAAAGCCAGAAGAATTTGCATTAGATTTTTGATTGACAGTCAATGCTAAGAAATGTGCAGGTGCCTGAATGTCTTTGCAATTTCTATTAAAAAGAGAAAACAAGCAAACAGAAAATTTTGAAGATCTTCCATTATGTTATTCATTATGTCCTTAAAATATCTGGGAATATAATGGTAATTCATGGTTCTGTAAATACACTTTTCTTTGCCTCAGTAAGACACAATAAACAAAAAATAAAAATAACAAGAAATTTTAAAAAGCAAAGCCATATCATACTAAAATATATTAGTGTCTGGCTGAAGAAAGTGCCTAGAATACAAAAGTTATTGAATTTATTTTTTGTAAATAATTAGGTATATAAATGGATGAGTACAACACACACATACATAAATCAATCATGAATGACATACAATAGAAGTGGTTGTCTTAGTCCCTTCATGTTGCTATGACAAAATAACACAGACTAGGTAACATATCAACAAGAGAAATGTATTGCTCACAGTTCTGCAGGCTGGAAGTTGAAGATCAAAGAACCCACAGTTTCAGTGTCTAGGGAGGGGCCAGTCTCGGCTTCCAAGATGACGCCTTGTTGCTACATCCTCTGGAGGGGATGAACACTATGTCCTCACACGGCAGAATGGACACAAGGAATAACTCACCTCCTCAAGCCCTTTTACAAGGCACTAATAGTATCGATGATGATGAGGGCTTCATGGGCTAATCGCCTCCTAAAAGGCCCCATCTCTTAATAGTGTTGCATTGGGAACTAAGTTTCAAAACCAATTTTGGAGGGGATGCAAATATTCAAACCATAGTAGTAGTCAAATGGTGAATGGGTTGAAAACATTTTTTCTGACTAATTTCTATGGCAATGGTTACAGCACATGTAAAAGCCATTTTCACAGTTCATAGATTCTCTAAAAAGACACATCCTGATGTATGTGAAAATAGAGCAAATGACTTATGAAATGTAGAACAAATGCCATAAAGTATATTTTAAGAGGTCATGCAATTACTTTTCACCTTAACTATAAAATGCTATGTAGTTTTATCATAAATACCTTGAAAATCAATAACTCTTGAAACTGATGATCAAACTGGGGGTATAATTGGTTTTAAAGAAGATATGTGGAATCAGGTCTGCAGAGCCATGGCTTTATTCTGGCTGGAATGATAATCGAAAGGAATATATCAATCTCTTCTGAAAATACTAAGAGTTGGGATGTGCCATCAACAGAATATTTTTTTCTGAATATTTTTTCTGACATAGAATTGGTATTCTTGACAAATAAATTTGATGAACAGTCCTAGATAATAGAGAAATGTAGCATTGTATGTCAGAGGTTTATAGAAAGAATTAATACTAAACCATATTTAATTTTGCCCTATAAGCATAACAAAATCACTAATTATATGTGAATTATTAGAATAGGTCCATCACCTAAACTAAAAGATAGTTTTATTTTCCTCAAGGTAATATGTGCTCAGATTGTTTTAATTTTCAATCTGTTTTACTAATGTGTGAACAAAGCTGTTTTACTCCGTGCCTTTCTTTTTTTTTTGTAAAGGAACAATGTTTAAGAGGATCCGGAGGGAATAAATGAGGAATCTAAACCTTAAAACTTCTAAAATGATAGTGTTTTTAAAGAAAAACAAATAAGCCAAAATACACAAATAAAGAAAAAAAAAGGTGAATCTTTAGTTGATAAATTCATCAGTTTGGGCAGATTACATTAGTCATAAAACTCAATGAAATTATATGAATAAGTGATATTTTAAGACTCCCATTGCTTCTTTTTGTTCTTCTCTGCTATCTCCCAATTTCTCCACCCTTCATCTTCTCTCATCTCCTTGTCTTTAATGCTCTTCATTTCTTTCTCTCTCTCTCTCTCTCTCTCATTTGGTGTTTATTTACTTATTTATTTTGGTTTTTTAAAAAATATTATTTTAAGGGAAATATGCCACATTTTCTTGGGTGACCATGGTTTTTTGATGCCCATTAACATCTTTGTAGCCTCTCTGAGTATCCATGCCTTGATCTTCATTTTATGTTTACAAACTGTGGAGTGAAGATATATAATAGAACTGCACTGTGCAAGTGGCAGCAGGCTTAGAAATACCATCAACATTTTTGTAAAAGTTTCTTTTTTTTTGCATGAAATGTTATCTTTCTGTTCGAAACGATTGTAGAACTCTAGTGGGCATCCTGGGCCAATTATAATAATGTCTAATAGAAGAAAAACAATTGGTAAGTGGGAAATTATTTCAAACTTTTACTGAGAAATAGAACATATTTTTTTTTTCCTTTCAAAAAGTTCCTAGGTGAAAAATTAGGGCATATAATAGAATTGAGTGAGACCAGTCTGCCAGCTCAAACTGAATACATTTGTGTAACACTATTTGGATTTTAAGGCCAGAACTGCGGATTCAAAGATGAGGTCAAACCGAGAATTCTGAGCTTGGTTAGGATGCAGAGCCTAGGTTCATACGCACAGTTACAGATATAGGAGTGTGTGCTGAACGCATGAATGAACTGCTTAACCATTTCTTCTAAGACAAAACACACTTTAGCAACCCTTTCCTTCTTATCAATAGGGAAAATGAGTTATAAATTCAATAGGAATTCTTTTACTTACTCATAAACCTAGCAAGGCATTAAAACATTGTTTGTTGGAATTTATCTAGCAGCAATATATATTTGAGTTAAGGGAGAGATTCAAAACAGAAGAGCACCATATAGTCTTTCATAGTTTTCAACAGGCCACATGCTTATGTGGACCAACAGGATGTTTCATAATTATCTAAGATCTAGAACACAGATTTCACTCAACTAACTGAATAATTAAATTTACTCAACGATTTTCTTTATTACACACACACTAAGAAACATAAGGATGAATGACAAGAGGTTCTGTACTAAAATGTTTCAAGGATAAACTTTCGAATAATTTTTTGAACTATGTTGTTGAATATGGTTATGCAGTTTTATTTACTCAGAACTTATCAGATCTTTGTATTATGCAACTTCAGAATAGCTGAATGTTTTAAATCAGTTTTGACTTTTTCCCAGTCATTTAGTAAAATGAAATGTACATACACACAAACTGGTATATACATATATATTAATCTCATACACACAAAAACTACAGAATCATGTAGAAAATGACCCATCTGCATTTTACCAATAGTGACAAGCACTTTAAAAATATTTTAACAGTTGTTATATGAAAATGAGGGTCCATTTTTAGGTGAAATTCTCCCTAAAAGATTTCATGAAAGGATTAAGTAACAAATATTTAAGAGCGCATTTATGGATTTCAAAGTTTGGGTCATCCCCTTTGATCTGGAAAACAGGAAACAAAGATAATATTCACCACTTCTGGCTTTCCTCTTGACACGGGAAAGTGACTCCCAAAGCTGTGAGCTTTGACTCCCAAAGTGGGTCCCTGGCTTCATGCAAGAAATCAGGAGCAAGCCAACAGAATAAAGTGACAGATTTACTCAGAAAATATAACAAGTCTACCCTACAGACAGAGCAGAGGCTAGTTCTCCCAGTAGAAGAGAACCAGGCCTATGGTTCCCTTTGCCCTTCTATGTAAGCAATGGCTTATTTATAGGCTAAACAAGGGGACAAATATTGATGCAACTTTCCTGCCTCCTTGTTTTGATCAGGGTAGTTTGAAATTTTGTTTTGAGACTTCTTGACTCAGTTAAACAATGTTTGCACACTTAAGCAATACCTAAAGCAGTTCCCAAAACAGCACCTAAAGCAACACCTAAAGCACTACCTGCCAGTTCCCTGACTCACTCTGATGTTTGAAGTTTAGAAGATTAGGGCACATGGGTGTCTATTGTACATGGCCACATCAGAGAATCTAGAAATGACAAGAATAAAGTTTGCTAACTGTGACAGTCCAGAATGTCCTTGAGATAGAAACGATGCCCTCTCATTCAGGAATAAAGCCTGTGACTGGGTACCCAAGTTTAATATTACAAAATTCCAGGTTTTATGAGTTTTCAGTATAATCTAGTTTAACCTCTTCCTGTTATTTTTGGAAAAACATACAGGTAGAGTGGATTCATGATTGACTTTTAGCCACAAAGTAATTCATTTGCAGTGCTGGTCAGTGTCTCATTGGTTCTGTTTGCCATGAAACCCCATTTTAATAATGGAAAGAGTTCTGGTGGAGAGAAGACCTGAGAGTCAACAAGTATGTGTTGTGTTTAGGACGTGACCCAACAGTGAAGATACAGGGGACCTTTTGCAGAAGCTAGGTCCTGAACTCAAGAGCATAAGGCTGAAATTAATTAATTTTGACATTTGCCTTGAAAATCCCTTTCAGCCATCCAGAATGTATGCTATGCATAAATAAATCCAATTTGCCCATTTTTCCTCAAGCATTAAAAGAGGTAAATATTTCTTTGGTAAATATAAGATGAATTAATTGACTAGGGTTTAAGAATCACTTTGTGCAGAAGATGCAACCCTTTTTGTTTACTTGGTGGATTGTTCATTTTGTTCACTATTGATAGTTAAGTGCACATATGATAAGTCTCCTCTATAATGAGCTGGGTGACCCTGGACAAGGTCAAATAACATCGTTTATTTATTTTTTGTTTGTTTTTAATAAACCGGGCTTTAAGCTTACTTTCAAAAGTAGAATGTTGTCATGTTAAAAATATAATGATATCCAGGCATTAATGAAACCGGTAGAAGTTTTCAGACTGAACAGAGCTATGGGGTTTTATCCTCATTATCTCTGTATGCCCCATTACATCAAGCACGGACCCTAATACATGGTAGCTCCTGGATATATGTTTGTTATGTAATTAATATAACATTGATTGATTTACTGAGTGGTGGTGGTTGATGGTAATTTAAAAACTTCCCCTGAATACTACTGCAATTAAGTATATAAATTATTTCTATCACATTTATATTTCTATTTGGATGTCTTCCCCACAGAGTTGGTGAATACTCTTCAGTGAGTCATGTAATGCCCATGGGAAGGCTCCATACTTCCATGTTAGGGTTGATTACCAGCTATTTTGTGTTGCTACTCAGAGAGACTTTTCTTTTTTCACAGATAGAGCAGACCAAGGACTTTTCTCTTCGCCTATCCTGGCCTAGATTTTACAGGATGCTAGGGTTTGTGCATGAATATTCAAAACGTTTAAGAGGCTTTTACTCAGGCAGCCAAATCATTAGGTAGAAAAACTATAACCAGGGTGATGTTAATGTTTTCTTCAAAAGCGGACATTAAAAGAGCTGCTTTCACTAAGTTATGTTTCTCTCAGTGAAGCACAAACTGGAGAACAATTCCTTCACTCTCGTAATATCAAACTTTCTTCTCTGAGGTCACTCACTGAGGTTTAAACCACACCAGACGAATTCCCTCATTGCAGAACAATTGTTCCTTTAATGAGGCTGAGCATATCATTGTGATAATGTAGTAAATTCAAGCATTACATAGTTGTATTCTTACAGTGTCAGTGCACCCAAGAGATACTGCTTAGCCCTCAATAGATCATATTCTCTGCTCTCAGAATTATTCCTCTTGTCTTCTCAGGTTGGCAAAGTCTGTAGTAAATGCATCAGTGTTTAGCCAGCACAGTATGTTCACATAGAGAGATGTGAGGGCCTTCCACAGACTGAGGACAAGCAACAGATCCATCTCACAGGACGAGATCCCCTACTTTTATAAGGAGGCTCCGGTGCCACTCAAATAGTGACTCAGAGCGGCTAATCCTGCAGGGTATCATTTATGTGAATAGGGTGACATTTATGTGAACAGAGTTTTCATGTATCACACACACACATTTTGGCAAGAAATTAGAAAATAAGCAATAACATATTTATCCAAACAGTGAAAAGAACAGAAAAGTATCGATTCAGGAGAGAAGGAAGAGGTACATTATGGCAACATTGATGCTTGGCAGATAGACGTTCATCTGAGCAGTTTACTAACTGCTTAGGCTATCTAAAATGGTTTCTTAAGGAAAAAACAAAAAGGAAAACAGAGGCAGACTCCTTGGAGATCATCAATGTATGGAGAATGAAAAAGTGAAATCATAGGATCTAGATGTGATCAAGAAAAAGGAAATGATGTTATGAATCTCCACTGGATTTGAGGGTGATTCTGAGAATGGATCAGCAGTTGAAACTAAAGGACTTCCTTTGGGATGAAGCAGAACTGGGTAGAAGATAATTGTTGTTCTTGCAAATACTCCAGATGCCTTCATTTGTTATTCTTTAATTCTAGTTCATTTTACCATCTATGCTTTTTCTCTTGAGACTTTATTTAATGTTGATGTTATCAAGTATCTGGGGAAAAGGTTACACACATCTTAGATGGAAGCGATTCCTTGACTGCGTATTAGATCAGTGGGGTTTTGCTCTATCCCCCAAATCCAATAGGATGTATATTTAAATTAAAAATGACTTATGTCTATCATCCTAAATGGAGGTCAGCCCCAAATGAGATGAAATGTATGCTGAAAGGTGGAAACTAAATCACAATAGTTAAGAAAGGAATTTGCCTGCCTAAAAAAAAAAAAAAATTGGTTTGCCTTCTCTTTTCAACTGAGTTGAAATGTTACACATTTTGGGAGGCATCACATAGAGATACATGGTTGTGATTTCAAATGTCACCCATTGACAGTAACCTTTAGTCCAGTATTGTGCGGCTCCCTAAAATGACCATCATGTTCATGATCCAGGAGTTAGGATGGTGTCTTGGACCTAGAACTTTCAGATATCTTAAGTTTTCCAAAGACACAATACAAACTCATGCTCATTCCTTATTTATTGGAAACTGTGGTCATTTCTAACCAGTGCATACTTGTCATAGGCAGAATAGTATTCTACCTGTCTTCTCTCTTACATGATCTCCCATTTAATTTCCTGTTTTTATTTGCTTCTATGTTTGACAGATTTTGTTTTTAACTTTGTTTCTATGTTTTTGCAACCTTGTTACTAATTTCACAAGCTTTAAGACCCAAGAAGTTAATGTGTGACATAGACATTTTGACATATGCTTGTTCTTCAGAATTGTATTCAAACTGCCAAATGGGATTTGATGCCTAGCCACCTGCCCACAAAGCAAACTGGGCAATAGGCACATTGCTAACCGGAAGGACCAGTACCAGGCTGAAACTTGATTCTCAGACTTGGAATTTGTAGCCAACCAGGGAGAAAAATGGCATGCCCCATTAGGTTTCAGAAAATCAGTGCTTTGTGGCAGGAAACATCTTTTGTCCAATTAGAATAGCTCCAAATGCTTAGAAATGATTTTCCACTACTAACACTGTAGCAGCATGACTATTTACAAACAGAAAGGACAAAATCGTCCTTTGGGTGCTAAAAATTAACATTTCCCACTTGGCTGGCTGCAATCCAGATCCATCAAATCTATTGAAATTTTTTTTTCTTTGAAGGAGAGCATTTCATAAAATGCTTCATTATCTGTGAAACAACCAGAGGGAGATTTATAAAAGACCCAAGGCAGAAAGTTTGAGCCAGGCTTTTTTCCCATAAAGAAAAAAGGAGATGGATTATGAACTGTAGGAGTAGTACAGAATCTTCAAGTCTATGTGAAGATCATAATCAAACATGTGAA
The DNA here is from genome assembly GCA_963574695.1 of Propithecus perrieri. Lineage (NCBI taxonomy): Eukaryota > Metazoa > Chordata > Mammalia > Primates > Indriidae > Propithecus > Propithecus perrieri. The sequence continues at coordinate 74,529 of CAUYRB010065854.1, read as the reverse complement.
TTCACAATATAGTGAACATTTAAGAGGGTTAAGCCGAGGGGTGAAGAGTACTGGAAATACATTTTTTTTGTGAGAATATAGACAATTTAGTCCATGGGGACAAGCAACTTCAATGTAAACAAATTTATAGTAAATGACTAGTTTGATTGCAACGGAAAATGTATCTTCGGGTTTGTATCTCCAGGTTTGTCTTCAATGGTGTAAAGAATGGATTGGAGGGAGGCGAGGCTAAAGACAATCATTTTAAAATCATTTGCCACTGTCAACAAGTAAAATATCTTAGCATGGATGGGGATGGGTTGGAAGACCTAGGCAGACTTGTTAAATATCCGGAAAAATTTGCTAATTGTTGGATATGTAGGTGAATGGGAAAGAGTATCAAACTCACTCTCTGAGCTCTGACTTGTTTACCTGTCTGTATTGAGGATACCGTTTCCTATGACAGAGAATAATGGTAGATGAGGTTTGATGAATATTGATGAAGAATTGAGATTTTCAAGGTGTTGAAGATTTGTATATATAATTCAAGAACTCTGAAGATAGATCTGTAATAAAGATATAGATTTGGAAGATAGATGTGAAATAACACCACGATAGTGGATATGATCTCTTGGGGAGAAAGCGCGACTTAATAAGAAAGATGGATTTAAGACAAAACGTTAAGGATCCCTACCATTTCATACAATATAAACCATGTTCCTAACTTTGGAAAGAAATGATTATAAAGAAGTGGAAAACTCTCTAGAGCAGAAAACAGCATTCCAGGAGAGTGACACCATTTTTTGGTCACTAACTTTTATGGACATTTGGGCTCATCATTTAACTTTCTGGGTCTTTGTTTCATTATTTGTAAAGTAAGAAATTAAACTATATCATTGCTTTTAATATTAGTCATTTTTTAAAAACTACGGATTATTGGGACCATTCTTTGTCAACTGAATTATAGTCTTTGCAGAAAAGGCTCAGAAACCCGTAGTTTGAAGAAGTCTCCTGAGTAGGAACATGTGCATTGCATAATTTTTATAGATCCTCTCAAGTTCAAAGATCTATGATTCTATGAGAACATGCAAAAAGTCATGGACAATATAGAATAAAAGAAACAAAAAAGATGGTAAATTCATTCCTAAGAACGGGTTTGAATTGGGGCTAATTTAAACATCTTTTGCTCTTCTTTTATTCAAATTGAATGCCTCACCTTCAGATTTGCATGAAAACTTGAAACCATATGTCTTAAAGCTGAATGGCTTTAGTGTCTTGAATGGTATGCCTCCTGTGGGAACTAAACTTGTAATTGGTGACTGACTTAAATTGTTGATTATAGGAATTTCCTCCATAGGTCATGTACTAGTTGAGGTTCATGACTTTTGCTTTTCTTAGAACATTTACTAAATAGAGCATATTTATTACTAATTTATTCAAAGTAAAATTAAGTTTTAGCTTCCCACCATGGTTCAGCCAAACACTCCTTAAGCACAAGCAATGAGTGGAGATTCAAAAGAACAAAACAAACCATCATTATGGCTTTGGAAAGTTAATTAGGGCACAAATTAGCAATGGTTCCTATAATGATGGCCAAATGTCTGATTGTTCCCAGCAGTCAGAGAAGCCCATTCTAATGTGAGTTTCCCAGGTTCCTTAGGGTTAAATTGACGGACTTAGTGAAGCAGTATTCATGTACAGGACAGAACCTGTCTACCAAGGAAGATCAATGGCAATGACTTGCCTATTGGAGCATGAGAACATGATAAGTTCATCAGAGGCAAATCTGGATCTGAAATAATTTTGGCATGTTGAAATGAAAGTGTTTGAGTCATTTCTACTCACTTTAGATAAAATGTGTAAATTTAGATTGTTAATGATGGCTGGGAAAATTAAAGGGTTTTCCCAAGACTACAAGACTCACATAGATCAACAGCTTAAATAACATGGGATGGTTGATATCCCTCATCAAGAAGCATTGATTTAATATAAATAATTCCTGACATTCCTTTGCATGTTAAAGCGCAAAGAAGTTTTTTAACCTGAAAGTTGTCTGTTAATCCAGTACAAAAACACATCATCTATGTCCATGTAGAAAGTTTGAACTTCTCTCTGAACATTCAGTTAATTGAGTTTGCTGAAATAAACTAATAATAAACAGATTAATAGGAGAAAAGGCATACAGATTTATTAACGGGAACATGTGCACTGGAGCCACACCCTGTATGAGATTCAAAGAAGGGCCAGATGGCTGAAGCTTAAATAGCACCCTCTTCTCAGGTGAGAGGAAGATAGGGGAACGCAGGCAATTTTGGGGGGCAGTAAATGATTTTAGGAGAGTTAATTGGGTCCAAAGAACAGACAACAGTTTTTAAATGATTATTTTTGGAAACTGAATGGGACCTGAAGAGCAGATAATTGCTTGTGACAGTCTAGTTGTGATGACATTTCTCAGTCTGCCTTCCTGAGATACGTGTTCAACCCTCTCTAGTTAATGAAATTTCAGGGAGGGGATCAAAGGCAATTGTTTTTTTCTGGAGGGGCTTCAGATGAAGGAACTTCAGAGAATTCCACCCTGTGCTTGGGGGAAGGGGAAGGAGAGAAATAGGAGAAGGTCAGAAAGTCCTTGGCTCTGAGGCTGTGTCTAAGGCCTTTCAATTTCCTTTAGTTCAAAGTGCTCAGCATGACAAAGTGGTATACTTTAGGGTATTGTTTCCTGACCCCAACATCTGTTTGGGGCTGTTTACATATTTGAATGCAAGTCACTCTCACATAAACAATGTCTTTAAGCATAGGCAAAATAATACCCGAATTTGAATTATATACCTTTGTCCTCATTGGTTCATCAGAGCAGCAGCTATCCTTCTGGTGAAAAGCTTCAGCTTTTTTCTCTTAATAGCCTAGTAGGTTTTTTCAAACAATTAATTCATTCAGCAAATATATACTGACGGCCAACTCTATGCCAGGCATCACACTAGGCAGTGAAAGTAGAAAGAATTAGGCAGACACTTTTACAACCTTCATAATGCTTATTAAATTAAGATCAAGATGTTCTTATAATGCTACATATGAATGATGGGACTTTGTCATGATTGAATTAATCCATGCATCATGAATAATTAAAAAACTAAACAAAGTTTTCAGGCATAGGAGAGTAGAACAGAAATATGATACTTGGAAGAAGGAAAACAAAGACTGTAATCTCTGTAATGATGATGGTTTTCGCCTAAAAGCACCTTCTAGACCACACCAGAGAGAAGGAAATCCCAAATAGAGTGTGTCAGTCACTAGTGTCTGTCATGCTGACAGAGACTAGTGGTTAGGGAGGCGGAAATGGCTGGAATATGAGGACCTGAGTACTGAAGAAGAAGGAGCTACATAGAAAAAGAGCTTCAAAAATCTACATACGAGTCCCCTTGAGTGATTGGCTACACAAATACGTGCAGAAGTGAGAAAAAAAATTAAACATTCCCAGATCTCACAAAGGGCTTGGAAGATGTCTAATTTCCATGCCAATTTCCATCCAGTCAGGGCAATGAAGATCTTGCTGATCATTTACAGCTATCAATAGAGACCCTGAAATAGTGACTCTTTAAAAAGGACTATTCAGTTCTAGAGTAAATACTACCCAATGCCAGTATAATAGGCTTAAAAGAAAATCTTGAAATGATCATGGTGATCCACAAGAAACATACAGCCTTGTGAAAATGGACTTCCATTCCTTATAAATGCAGACATCAAAATGTAAACAATCAACAATGTAGCATTCACAGTGTCCTCCCTCTAGAAGAAATTGCCTGGTAAATAAAGTAGCAGCAAATTATAATCATAACTAGAGGGCAAATCCATCAATTAGAACAGACCCATACATGACACAGATGATAGAATTAACAGAAAAAGATCTTTAAAAAATGTATTATAAACCTTACAATTATGCCCAAGGATTTAATGGAACATGTGAACATAATAGAAAGAAAAGAAAATATATAATAAAAGAACCAAATGGAACTTTTAGAGAAAAAAAATGTCTGAAATGAAAAATTTACTCAATGTGATTAATAGCATGTTGGACATTGCAGAAGAAATAAACAGTGAGCCCGAAAATACAACAATAAGAAAATATCCCAAGTGAAGCACAGAAGGAAAAAATATTGAATAATTATGAGCAGTACCTCAGTGGATCTGTGGTATAAAATCAAGAGATCTAACATTCAGGTAATTGGAGTGATGGAGGGCAGAAAAAAATATTGAAGAGATATTGGCTGAAAGTTTTCCAATTTGATATACATTGTACACTCACTTTCTAATTTGATATAAATTCCAATAAACATCCAAGCAGTATAGACACATAGAAAACACCCCCAAGACATCAAAATAAAATTGTTGAACACCAGTGGTAAAAATAAAATCTTGGCCAAGTGTGGTGGCTCACACCTGCAATCTTAGCACTTTGGGAGGCCTAGCTGGGAGGATCAGTCACCTGTGGCCAGGAGTTTGAGACCAGCCTGAGCTACTTGTCCCTACAAAAATTAGAGAAAAAACCATAGCTGGGCATGGTGGTATGTGCCTGTAGTCCCAGCTGCTTGGGAGGCTGGAGCAGGCCCATTGCTTGAGCCCAGGAGTTTGTGGTTGCAGTAAGCTACGATGACACCACTGCACTCTCTAGCCCGGGCAACAGAGTGAGACAGGAAAGGACAGGAAAAGAAAGGAAAGGAAAGACAGCTTTGCCTGTCTACTCTATGGGTTTAAACTGTTAAATCTAATAGTCTCTTGTCTTTAACGGGGAAAGTTAGCCCATTCATATTTAATTTTGTTTCCTTTTCTCCTTTTTTTTAAGTAATTAATTTACTTTTTATTTGTTTTCGTGACACTATTTAGTTCAGAAATTCTTGGTATTTTAAAATTTCATTTGTACTTAAATTGCTTTTCTTATCTCTAATAGATACATATATGCTTCCTTGTTATTTTAAGGAAACAGAATGCTGACGATCTCTTCTCATCATGCTATATTTTTCCACTACTCTTCACCATAACAGGTGATCTTTAGCATATATTTTAATTTTTTCTTCCCCCCCTCAAGATGAGACGATCTGCTTTCCAATGCACCATCCACATTGCCTTAAGCAAACGCATCCCCTTTCTCCCTTCATCTCTTTGCAAATATGGAATACTTTAGGGCAATTAATTTCAGATTATTATATTTTCTCTTTGCACTATTTATTCTATTTCATCTATATTCAACACATTCTCAGACACTATGTTTACTCATATATTTTAATTCTGTATGTTTTAAGTTTTATTGTCTATACTGTTTCTTTTCCTCTTCATCTTCCTCTATAATAGAAGTTGTAATTAATAAATTACAAATATAAATAATTTACTATTTGTTTTTTACATTTTCTAGCATTCTACTCAGATGTATTAAATGACTGATACAGTAAATTTTTGACCATATTAACTTTTTCTCATACAAACAGATAATGATATTGGCTGGTAATAGAATTCTTAGGCACACTCATTTAGTATTAGTAGTATATGTTGATATTATTTTGCCATTTTATATAACATAGCGTTTTGGATGGATAGTTTGATGCCAATATTAATTGTTTTATCTTTGTAATACACTTTTGCTTTAAGTCTGGAAGCTGGTAAAAAAATCCACTGTATCTAGAAAATTTAGGATTTTTATCTTTTTCCCATATGGAAGTTGATGAAAATTGATTCTTATGAATGAACTTATAATCTTGTGAAACAATATAAATTGTATCATTTTATAATGTGGGTCATATTGTTATTTAAATTTTAAATAATTCAAAACTGAGTGGAGCCTAGGGTTGAATATGAGGCAGAATAAGGATCCCTGGGCAACAACTTTCTGTTATTAGAGAAGTACATGGAATGATGGATTTAGCACATTTTAGAAGTTAAAGGACATACACACACATACACACAAGCACACCCTTACTTTATGCGTGTAGACAATTGCAAAAATGGCCCCAGTTCTCCATTCTCCTACATTGCCCTTTACAATGACATTTTACAACTTCTCCCGAAGGTGAAATCCATTTCCTTTTCCTTTCTTTCAAGCTGAGATGGTTTTGTTAGCTGCTTTGGCAAATCATATGTGGAGTAAGGGATACCATGACAATTCTGAGTCCAGAAGAGATTGTGTGCACTTTCGCTTTCTTCTCTCTCTCTCTTTCTCTTCTTCAGAAGCTGGACACTATGAAAGCCAAGATAGATTAGCCTGGTAGATGTTGAGAGATGATGCAGAAAAAAGCGAAGCTATCCTATCCAAACTCCCTGACATGTGGTAGAACCCAGCCAAGATCAGCAAAGCCACCTACTCTTACAACAGCTGTCCACAGAGGCATGAATTAGCACAAGAGAGCAGAATAACCACCCAGCCATTTTATAAGCTTGAAATCAAATGAATTTCTATTGTTTTAAGTCACTGAAATTTGTGGCTTCCTGTTCTCAATATTGTTATAATCAGTGACTGAAGAGCATCTCAATCAAATGTATTATCTTAGAAATAAACTGAGGCCAGGATAAACTTCAGTGCTACTTATTTTGTGCTTAATTAGATCTATTTATATTAGCCCTTTTTCATTTATACAACTTCTAACGCTAATCCACATACATGTATCTTGCAAACAGAAATATGATTTTGTAATTCTTCATCCATGTATAATGTTTATGTGATTGGCGGTAGACTTAAATACACCGCAGACACACCATCACTGTAGCACGATCTTCACCTTGATGCCCAGCACACCCTGTCTGAGCAGCACATGGCGCACAGCAGTGTCAACGTAGTAGTTAACAGGGTCCCCACTGTAAATCATCAGGCCATCCACAAACTTCATGGACTTAGCCCTCTGTCCTCGGAGTTTCCCAGACACCACGACCAGTCACTGAGTGACTGTGTGTAAACACATGAAAAAATCTCTCTCTGATCATGATGTTAAAGTAAGTAAGGTCTCTAAGGTGCCAACAATTTGAGGTAGCACCTTCACTCAGATTAAATTTGAGCCAGTTTGCAAACATACTCTCTTTGGGGATAACTTGTAGGATGTTTTCTTTACATCTTTGAATATATAATTGCAATGAGAAAAAGGACAATGGAATAGTGTGATGGGCAACTGTGATTGCAAAAGGGAGGAGAGTTCGCTCAATATGTGGGATGTTATTACTGAAAGAAGGAAACTGTGTTGTTAAGACGTAAATAGCAGATGTTCATGAAGTCCCACTAGATTATGTGATTTTTTGATATGGTTATTTCAATACAATTTTATAAATTCATATCAAAAAGGTTTTTTAGGTACAAGCCTTTTATTTATTGCCATAGGCTGGGAATGTTACTGCTATCAATAAGATGACAATATTTTTATAAAATAAAAAAAATCAGCTTAAATTTATTCAGAATATAGACGAATATGTAACAAAAATCACCATTTAGAAAACCTGTTCTATAAACACTTTCTAGCATATTTTACAATAAGAAAATGTAAATGGAAAGAGCATAGCAAAGCTTTTTTGATTCTAATCATGTCTTAAATTTATTTCTGATTATGTAAGATTACTTAATTTAAAAATTAAAGCAAATAAAATTTTATTCACACAAGCTGCATAAAAGGTTTAAACAATAAAACTAATTTAATGAAAGTGTATGGTATTATATCATATGATATGATTTAAAATGAACCTTCTAAATAGCATAATCTTATTTTTTCAAGATCTTAGGCATATTACAAGACAATAAAAATTCAACCAATTTTATAATTCATGAATACTGATGCTGCTAAAGCCATAAATATGAGATATTTGCAGTTGTGGTTATTTATTCTGCTATTCCTATAAATAGCTTCTCATCAAAATTCCAATTGTATTTACATATTAACATTCATAATCTAGGCAATATAATTTCTTTACTAATTCTGTGCCTATACACTGTCTAAATAATTTACTTGTGAAAACTATATACTAAGGTCAGTAATTAGCAAACATAACTTTGATAAACTGCTTTGATTTGCTTTTATTAATTATGCCTTACTAGTAAAACTTGAGCCTTAGATGTTTAACATTTCCATAGATTTACTTAAATAAAGAGATTGCAGAGTTTTTAATTTTTTTTTCCTGCAAAAGATAGTACAATATTGAGCTCAGGTATTATCAGAAAGCTCTGGGAATCACAATGGAGACTCTCAAACAAGAAAGTAGGGAACTGAGAAACTATTGACAAGTAACAATCTACACATCCACTCATAAAATATGGAAGTAGAATGAGCCAGCTACAAATAAAAAAATAATAATAATTGACCAAACACATAAGGAAGATAAAACCAGGGAGATTTTTAATTTGGAATTCAAAGTTTGCTAAAACAAGCAAGTAAATGAGTGTTGTGCTATTTGAGCAATAATTATTTATTAAATGTAGTCAGGGTACAAAAATGAAGGTCTCGCTATCTGACTTCAAGAAAGCATTGTCTATTATAGGTAGAAAGATATTAATACAAAGAATTACATATAATAAAATTATAGAGGTATTCTTGTGGAAAGGGTGGAGTGGAAGTGAGAGAGAAGAGAGAGGAAAGAGAAAAGGAGAGGAAAGGAAAGAAGATAAAGAGAGAGGAGAGGACTAGAGCAGAGACAGAGAAATTCTATTAGTGTAATGAGAACCTGAAATGATTCCTAGTTTGAATCCAACATTAGTACTACAAAGATATATGAAGGAAATATACTTTAACTTCAGTAAATATTTGTGATATAAGATGGTATTAATTTTTGATAAATATGTTCAGAGGTTAAACAAATTCCAGCCCTTGAGCTATGTAATCATGTCATAGACTAAATGACTCTTGAAGTGAATAGAAAAACAAGTTATAGTTTGTCAGGCCACTGGAGGAAATAGAGATAGACGTACGAACAACAGTGTCACTCTACTCTCATGCAAAGACATGAATGGCAGCTAGCAATCTGGAGACAGAAAGAACATTCTGCAAACTACCTAGTGGTCAGTAGCGCTGGAGTGGAGGGCAAAGGCAGCAGAGCAGGGCAGTGAGTCAGTTAGGAGACTAGAAGAAAGGCCAGAGGGGGAGAGCCTGGTCACTGATGGCTTTATTTGTATCCTCCCTGCTTTTTATTCTGTAAGCAACATAAGGTTGCCAAAATGTAATGGTATGATTTGATGGGCATTGCAGGGAAAAAAAAAAAAAATCTTTCAAAAAGTTTGGAGCAGTATTTACCTAACAGAGATTCGTGGACACCATTGACTCCATGAACTATTATTAATTATTCTTAAAAACTAGACATGTGTCAGATAGTAAGAAGGTGGTCCTATAGTCAAATGAATTTCAGAAACTCTTTGTTGAAGAAAGATATATGTGACTAAAGCACAACTTCATTTATGACACTCCAAAGAAGCATAATACTCAGCTTTTCCTAGGTTAATTTAATGAAGAAACTTTCACAAAAAAAAAAAAAACTGTAAACATTAGTTTGGGAAATATTATTATAGAGGCTGGAATAAAATGTATCAGTCTGGAGAGAGGCATAAATAACTCTTAGGAAACATGGAAACATTTCAAGGAAATATTGATGAGCATTGTAAAGGGCAATGAAAGTGTGATTGGATAGGCTGAAATATATCCACAGGGAGTAAAGTAGACAAAACTTGGTGTTGGATATGATTAGTCAGAGAAATGGCAGAGTAAAATTATTCTTTGATTTCTAATTATGTCATTTATCTGCATCATTTGTTCCTGTATACCAATTTACTTTAAAACATATTGAATTGGCTGGGTGCAGTGGCTCACACCTGTGATCCTAGCACTCCGGGAGGCTGAGGCAGGAGGATTGCTTGAGCTCAGGAGTTCGAGACCAGCCTGAGCAAGAGCAGGAGCCCATCTTTACCAAAAATAGAAAAATTAGCCAGGCGTGGTGGCGCACGCTTGTAGACCCAACTATTTGGGAGGCTGAGGCAGGAGGATCACTTGAGTCCAGGAATTTGAGGTTGCTGTGAGCTATGATGATGCCACAGCACTCTACTCAGGGCAACAGTGTAAGACTCTCTCTCCAAAAAAAAAAAAAAAAAAAAAAAAAAAAGACTCTACAATCGCAATAAAAAAATATTTTAAAAAAAGAAGAAAAAAAATAATGGCTTAAAACAAAACATTAACACACAGTTTCTGTGGGACAGGAAATCAGGCACAACTTAGGTGGGTCCATTGGTTTCAAGTCTTTCTCAAGGCCACACCCAAGGTGTTAGCTGAAGCTGCAGTTTCATCTGAAAGTTTAATTGTAGAAAGATTCACTTCCAAACTGACTCACGTGTTTGTTGGCAGAATTCAGTTCCTCGTGTGCTATTGGAATGAAGGCCTAAGTTTCTCCCTAGCTTTGTGCAGAGGGCGCTTTTAGTTCTTTACCATATTGGCCTTACCATATGGCAACTGGCATCATCAGAATGAGAAAGCAGAGAGAGTGCAAGCCAAGAGAGAGAGTTCTAACAATGACAGGAGGTACCGTCTTTCATTGCCTGACCTTGCATGTGATATTCAATCACATTGGCCATATTCAGTTAGGTGAAATCAAGTCGTTAGATCAAGCCCGCACTGAAGAGGAGGGACAAAAAGTTTCAGTTAGACAGGAGGAATTAATTCAAGACTTCTATTATATATCATGATGATTATTATTAATAACAACACATTGTACATTTGTATACTTAACAATTGCTGAAAGAGTAGCTTTTAAGTGTTCTTGCCACAGAAAAATGATTAGTATGTGAGGTGATACATATGATAAATAGCTTGATTTAGCCCTTCCATATTGTATGCATATGCCAAAATGTCATGTCATACACCATAAATATATACAATTTTTACTTGTCAATTAAAAATAAATTTAAAAAATTAAAATAAATTAAAAGTTAAAAAGAAGATGGAACTAGACGAGGGCATAAACGATATAAGACATGAATCACTACAGGCTATTTTAAAGGGCTGCCTGCCACATTATCTAATGATAGATATAAAAAGATATGTGCAGGGATGACCGTTAATTAAAAAATAACAACAAAGAACAAAAAAGCAAAAAAAAAAAAACCTCACTTCTCTATCTTCAAAGTGAATTAAATTTTGTTTCTTTAAAAAAACCTAAATATTATTGGGCAGCTTCCCTGTTAATTTACATGCTGTATCAAAGCATTTTGTAACCTATGGAGTCTATGAGCTGAATCCGGTAAGTGCTGTGTATTCAAATGGAACATTCTACAATGCGTTTAACACAGAAAGCCAAGTATATCCAGAAATAAACACAATCAGTAATTAGAATGCTTATTCCAAAAACAGTTTTCATTTTTACTAAAAGTGCTCTTGAAGCAAAACACTTATTATTATTATTATTTTTCCACCGTAGCACAATACCCAGTATGATTCTCTTTTTCATCCTTTCTCTTTTTAATGTTTTGCACATGGTATGGGAAACCATGTGTTTCTAGTTAAAGACTTATTGTTTGCTAAATTGTTGTGGCCTTTCAAATTCTTCACACCCCTTTATCTTCTCATCCCCACCTTCCAATATTATAAATACATATATACATGCATTTTTCAGTTAATGGATTACTCAGTCCCCTGGGTGATCACACTCAAGGCAGTTTAAAAGTATGTAAACATTAATACATGAAATTTGCTTTGCATTTCAACTTTATAACTAGCCTCAGTAAGATTAGATGGGCTTAGTGATTTAACCCAAGCATTCGAGATATACTTAGCTTAAGAGAGAAAGACTGATATCAGAAAGTCAGAATTATTGATTACATTTTGAACAAAGGTTAAATGTTTCTCTTATTTACAAAGATGTAGAGATGCATTGTACTGAGAACTATACTTCTCCAAATAAAGTAGGTAGGCCTAGATCTAGTTGAAAACTGTGTGTGTGTGTGTGTGTGTACGTGTGTGTGTTTGTGTGTGTGTGAGAGAGAGACAGAGAGAAGGAGAGAGATATCTAATTTGGGAAGCCAAAACGGCAAATTGCAATGATAATGATTTGGGGAAAAAAGGGCATTGTTCTTTAAATGTTGAACATAGACAATTTACTAAACCAACCTGAAGCACTATTTCATCATCTATATAAAGGCAGTCATGATAATATTAATATTTATCTCATGAACTATTGAGAGTTTTCACTCAGATGGTATTAGGTGATAGTAAGCACTCGATCATAAAAGCAGAGGAATATAACAGTCAAGACAAGGGAAGAGGCTGATGTACTTTGGATGGTCAAGGAAGGACTGTAGGAGGCAATGACATTGCAGCTCAGACTTGAATTGGGAAAGTAGACGGACTGGCAAAATATGAGGAAGATTACGGGATAAAAGCATCAAGAGAGTGCAAAGGATCTACGGCAGGAACAAACCCATGTGTTCAGCTAAAAGAAAATGACCCATGTGGCTTCAGTGTACCAAGATGATGATTACAAATATTACAGGAAGACAAGGAGCCAGTCTAGGGATTGTTCATCTAAAAAGTCCCTTAAAGGTCATGCAAGAGTTTGAAATTGTATTTTGCGGGTGATTGGAAGCAAGTAAGAGTTTTTAGTAGGGCAGGGATGTGGCATGTTTTTTGTTCTAAAAAGAAGAGAGAGCTGACTCTAGATAGTCTACAAGGAGTAGATTACGCAGGAGTTAAAAATAAATTAAGAAGTTCTGAGATGATTAAATAGTACAGTCAAGAGACAATATTTTGGAATGAGAAGAACAAAGGAGATGAAAAGATGTGGAAAAATTCAGAGATTCACAATACGTTTTTGAAATCAACCCAATGAGTCTCTTTATAGACTGAAAACAATGAGAGAGAGAGAGAGAAATGAAGAGAGAAGAATATTTGAATCCTAGTTCTTCTTTGGATTAAGTACTTGGTATATGATAATGCCATTTACTGTGACGGACAAAAATGGTGGAGGATTTGATTTGGGGTAGGTCTTGGCAAAGTTCGAATTTTGAGAAAACAATTGAAAATCCAGTAGAGGTGGTCAGTGTACCTAGGATTTATGGTACTGGACCTCGATGAACCAGTGCTGGAGAAAATACTTGGGGATCATTGAAATATAGATTGGATGACTCAATATTTGTAAAGGATATGAAGATGTCTGACACATGGTACACACTAATTGTTGAAGTCGTTCTGCTGTTGTTGCTGTTAGTGATGATACAGAAAATATGGGAAGAAAGGAGGACTAAAGATCACTTATTAATATATAATATTCCAAATTCTATGTAATATTGTTATAATGCTACATTTAGAATTGAAGCAGAAAGGAAAGCACTAGTAAAAGAGGTTTAATAAGAATAGAAATAAATTAAGGGGAAAAATAGAAGCATACTTTCTAAATGTAAGAGATAATATAGTTAAAAAAGATGAAAGTAGTAGGTATCTAAGTCAAATGCTACTGAAGGAAGATGATGATGATGATAAAGAATTAGATTTTAGATGTGGCAGGGTGAAAGTTACTATGAATTTCAATGAATGCAGTTTCAATTTTGAAAACTTTAACTGTAAAAAGGATCAGAGAGATAATGGAGTTGATGGGCATATACATAGAGTTTTTGTCCTCGTTGTGTATTTTTAAAATAGCAAATCTTAGAGCATGTTTATATGCCATTGGGAGTGAACCAATAGAAATAGAGAAAAATCACATTTTAGGTGACATGGGAAATAGTAATAAGACTTTGAGTAAGCTAGAAGTAATGGAATAATTTATATATTGATTGGCTTGTTGAAATATCATCTCTTATAACAGAAAGAAAGCCAGAGAGAGGGAGAAGAGATGTAGGAAGGATTGTGGTATAAGAAGAAGGTAGAAGAGATTACTTCTAATTGCTTCTAATTCTTGGGAAGAGAGATGGGGTGTTTCAGATTTTAGGAGAGACAGGAAGGTATGAAATATTATTTGGGGAGATTTCAGAATGACAAGAGAAAGGAGTAGAATGAGATTGCTCCACAGTGTTGATTGCCCATTTGATATTCAAGGTGTTGACTTTGAATTATGATTGGTAAGCTCCATTTTAAAAATTTTTTTACTTCAGAGTATTACAGGGTTACAAATGCCTTGGTTACATAAATTGCCTTTGCACCAGCCAATAAGCGTGCCCATCTCCCACATAGCACTCACCACATCTCGTAAGCTCCATTTTATCATATCTCTAGTCATGTGTAGTTGCTTGTGTGCAGGCACAGATAAGGAGGTACTTAACGTTAAGTGGATTTAGTGTTTCCAGACAAATACAACAAAGGGAGAAAGGGGCAAGGAATTTAAGACTACTATGTAAATCGTTATCAATTATTATAATGACATACTACACCATCTAAAATGAGTACAGAGGAAATTGATAACTTCTGAAAATGTTTGATGGAAAGACTAGGGCAGACCAATGGAGAGGAATTCTCAAGGAGGCAGAAAGATGGTTGGAACAGAGAGAAAAGGAGGTCACCTGGAAGAAGAGGAAGTGATGTCAGAAATTTCAATATTTAGACTTGATATTTCAGAAATAATATAGTGATGACAAAATCAATGGTACGACCCCAAGAATGGTCACTTTAAGGTGGAATAACAGAGTACTGGACATGATGAAGTCAAAAATATTTAAGCCCTGGGTGTTATGAGGGTCATTCAGGGCATACAATGTATTGAAGTCACTAAAAATGGTGACAGGAATAAATATAGAGAAAGTTGATCATGAGCTAAGTGGTGAATCTTCAGCAAATAACAAGATGTATCCAGGAGATCAATAAATGATAGCAACGATGAAATACAGGGATTGCTGTTACTGGGCAATGTACAATTTGAAGGATCTGGAGGTTTTTGAAGAAGTAATGGAGAATGTGATATTGAAGAGTAAAGGGAAGAAAGCACATCTATCCCAAATCTAGGCGTTAATGTGAGCAGTAAGAGAAATAAATGACCTCCACTATGAAGGACTGGGGCATGTATTTATGCAGGAGCAAACGGATTTCTACTAATCAATAAAGGTGAAGAAAACAATGAGAGGTGAGGCTAAGGAAAGAGGACATTTCAGAGGACAGTATAAAAGACAGAAGACCAACTGACTATATAGCTATAAAAAAAAACATAGTTGTTTGATTTTATCTCTTATGGTCCAATTTAAAATGGAGATAAGTAGGAAATTACAGTGTAATATGATAATGAATGTGATTGGGGAATAAGCTACTAGGAATATCTAACCTAGTTATCAAATGAAGGGTGGGGTTTCACTGAAGCGCAGAGATGTAATTCACCAGTAATAATAAGTAGGAGGTATTTTACAGAGATTCATGAATAAAGCCCCTTAGAGCTTATGTTCCTTTTTTGCATCCTTAATATTTTTTATTTACAGCATCTGTATTTTTTGAACAATTGTGCTATATGTTTATTTATTTTTAATAATTTTGGTCTTTTCAAAGATTTGTCTTTTTAAAAATTTTCTCTCATGTATCACTGGTTTACATTCCATTGATTTTCTGTTCTTTATTATCTTCTTTATTCATACTTGTTTTGAAAGCATTATGACTCTTTTGTAATTAAGTAAGATATGTTGCTCATTAATTAATAGCCTTTCTTCTTATCAGCCGAATTATAACCCTCCACCTCCTGTTCATATTTTGAAGCCCCGACACCCTGTAAATCAGAAAGGGACTGTATTGGGGGATAGGACATTTAAAGTCTGATTAAGTTAAGAGCTTATTAGAGTGAGTCCTAATCCAATCTCAACAGTGTCCTTATAAGAAGAGAAAATTTGGCCACAGGGAGAGACACTAGGAATTCACACACACAGAGGAAAAGACCATGTGAGGATACGAGAAGGCACTTGTGTACAAGCCAAGGAGACAGGCTCGGGAGAAACCAGTCCTGCAGGCACTTTGATCTTGGACTTCCAGTCTCCAGAACTGTGAGAAAATAAATATCTGTTGTTTAAGCCACCCAGTCTGTGGTATTTTGTTATGACATCCCTAGTAAATTAATTTGCTTCTTTTCTAAAGCATATAAAAGCCATAAATTTTCCTCTAAGTGCCATTTGAACTGTATCACACATTTTCATAAGTGTTTTCATAGTTTACAGTTATAAATATTTTAAAATTTTTATTGTTATTTCTTCTGGCATATGAATTATTCAGAATAATGTTCATATATTTTCTAAACATGTGGTTTTATATAATTTTGTTATTGATTTCTAATTCAATGGCTGTATAATACAACAAACATACTCTGAATTATTCTAATTCTTTTAAATATATTGAAGACTTATTAATATGACCTAACTGTAAATGTTGTATGTGCACAGTAGAAGAATATGGAACTTCTTTTCTTGGGGGCTTGGATATCTATATGTTCATTAAATTGAGATTCTAATTTTGTTTTTCAAGTCTCCTGTATTCTTATAAAATTGTCATCTTTTGTCCTATGAATTATCAATAAAACTCTGTTTAAATATCTCACACTAATGGCAAATTTACTAATTTCTGTATTCTAAATTTTGTTTGTATATTTGAGATTATTTAATAGGTTAATTTAAATATACATTTATTATAACTATAATGGTATAGTATTTGCATATAGCCTATGCACATTCTTCATATTCTTTAAATCATCTCTAGATTACTTATAATACCTAATACAATGTAAATGCTATGTAAAAAGTTGCTGTAACTGTATTGTTCAGAGAATAGTAACAAGAAAAACATCTGTATGTTCAGCACAGACACAACCATCCATTTTTTTTAAAGTTTACCATAGGTAGTTGGTTGAATCCACAGATTGGGAACCCACAGATATCAAGGGCCAACTATATATTGCTTTGCTTCTGTTTACAAATGAGGAAGAAGTTGGATAATAGAAATGACTTACAAATCCGCAATGATTTAAAAAAATATTTTAAGTTATCAAATTACTATCAATTTCTGACTGATATGCTTATTGATAAGCACATCAAAATTAAAACCCCTACTTTTTGTATTAGTACATTTACTAAATATGCTATTTCATATTTTGGTCATATGGTGTAGGTGTAATATTTGTTTAATATACCAGAATGATGTTGACAAGCTCTTTTTGTAAAGATACAATTCCTCTTGTAATATGAATTGGTATGTTATAATTAACTTTCATTTACCATAAATAAGTCACAGTGTTATATAGTAATAAATTAGAAATTAATACATAATGATTCACTAATTATAGTAAGTATTGACTTGATGAAATAGAAATCTCCTTAGTACAAATTTAATTCCTGTATTGATTTTTCAGGGACAAAGATATTATTTTAATTTTTTGCAAATTCTACCTTACGGTACTAAGATCTCATTTCATTTCCCGACTGGTTAGTGAAATGAATCATCAAATAATAATCATGAACAAAAAAATAGAAAGTGGTTAGAGATGAAGATGAAATAAAATTATCTGAATAAGTGAATAAAGTTTTGAGAAAATAGGCAAAATGGAAGAAAATTGGGAAAAACTTCAGAGTAACTCATTTGACCATTCTATAGCAGAAGATATTTCACTGGGAGAGCAGAATAGAATATGAATATATTTTCTAAATCCATGTAAATTATAATGGATAAAATTCAGAAAAAATAAAAAAAAAATATCATATAGACTCCATTAAAACAAATGTCATTTCTGATTCAGATAAAATAACATAAAATTTGAAATTTGAATACTTAATTATTAGTCACTTTTATTGACAACTATCCACTTTGATGACAATATTTAATTGTCTAAAACATGATATACATATGAATTTGTTTAAGAAATATTTAACCCATATTTCTTATATATGTTGAAAAAATGATCAGATCCTAGGGTTATCCTTGTTCTACCTCAAATGACTATTATTAAATTTTGTAAAATTGCAAATGTTTTAGGGCTGGAATATAGTTGATGAAAAAGTACAATGGGTGCAAACTTAAGCAACTTTATTATATATTCACTGTAACATGAAAAAGGAAAGGCCCATCACCAACAGATTTAAACATTCTAAATAGAAATACTATTTTTGAATATAAATTTAATAACAGTACTGTAAAACAAAAAATATGTAAAAGAGAAAATTTCTGTTTTTAAATGCATAACTTACATGATTCTGTTTTTTGGCAAGGCTATATCTAGCATTGAGATGATCATTTCAGAAATAATGTGAACATGGGATTTTTTTAATTTGGCATAATATAACCATAACTTAATTTGATAATATTCTAGCATAATTTTAGCAGAATACAAATATGATAGAAAATATTTTACATTATTTTAATCACTGATATACAAAATTAAATAATCAAAATAAGAATAGATGCAGTGAAATAAATCATATTGAATTAAATATGGTAAAATTTTGAACATTACTAATCATCACAGAAATGCAAATTAAAATCACAATGAAATATCACCTCACACCTGTTACAATACTATTACCAAAACGTCAAAAGATAACAAGTGTTGGCAAGGATGTGGAGAAAAAGGAACACTCACACACTGATGGTAGAGATGTAAAGTAGCAGAGATACTCTAAAGAACAGCATAAAGATTCCTCGAAACATTAAAAATAGAACTAAAGCTTGATCATCCCTTATCCAAAAAGCCAAAATGCGAAATGCTCCAAAATCCAAAACATTTTAAGCACTGACATGACATCACAGGTGGAAAATTCCACACCTGACCTCACGTGACAAGTCACAGTTAAAATGCAGGTAAACGCACAGAGTTAATTCAGCATCCTCACGGGAAAAATACTCTCTCATTCCCATCGACTGCAATATATTCTTCCTGTGCATGCCTTGCTTCCTGCATGCAAGCATGCCCACAAAGGTTAATGCAATGGCACGAGTGCAGGCTGGATGGACTCGCCAATGGTAGGTTCCCCATGATGCCCCACAGGGGCCAAGACCTGTGTGCATTACTCACTGTGTTTCTTTGCTTGCTCTCTGCTCTGTGGTGTAAAGATGTTGCCAAATAGTCAAAATGTCTATTACTCCTATGGGCGACAGTAATAAGAAAAAGAAGAAGCATTTCTGTTGATCTCTGTCATGGAAAAGTGAGCTGTTGAAGAAACCGGGCACTGTAAATGAAACATCCCAAAAAAGAGTATGGTTTCTTTTTTCTTTTTTTTTTTTTTTTGTTAAAAATACACGTGTACACAAATGTTTATATCAGCAAAAATCACAAAAAAAAAGATTTGGAAAAAGCCCAAAGTTCCCAAAAATAAACGAGTGGATTAATAAAATGTGGAATGTGTATACCATGTGTTCTACTCAGCCATAAAAAAATAGTGATCTAGAATCTTTTGTAACAACCTCAATGGAACTGGAGACCATTCTTCTAAGTATGGCAAGAAGGGAAAAACAAACACCACGTGTACTCACCATTAAATTGGTACAAATCGATCAACTCTATTGTGCACATATGAGGAGTAACATTTATAGGGTGTCAGGCAGGTGGGAGAGAGGAGAAGGAGATGGGTAAATTCATACCTAAAGAATGCAGGGTGGGCTGTCTGGGGGATGGGCACGCTTGTAGCTCCGACTTGGGCAGAGCAAAAGCAATACATGTAAACAAAGTGTTTGTACCCCTGTAATACTCTGAAATAAAAAATAAATAAATAAAAATTTTAAAAAGTATCCATGTACATTAGAGCAAAATAATTTTCTTATAGTAATATGTGAATATTAAACACTTGAAGAGAATTATTAGTCTTCTTACAGATCCATTTAACTAAAAAAATTCTTGACTGTGTCTACACTAATACTATATCACTAGTATTTTAATAAAAATTATTTTTTCAAGTTTCAAAAACAGAAATTAACTTTAGCAAAAAAATAAGTGTATAGAATGAATATTACATACATAAAGGTCCTTATGAAAAAATTTGTGAAAGCATTATTGAAAGCTATCCAAAAATATATGTGTATGTGTGTGTGTGTGTATATATATATATATATACACACACACACATACACACACACAAAATATATCCAAATAAATAGAAAAAAAATATCATGCTTACAGTGAGAAAGAACCAAAATGCAAAAGATGTTACTGCTACCAAGTTGATTTGAAGTCTAAAATTTCAATACAAATTCCAATAGATATCTTTACAGAACTGGACACAAGGAGATTCTACCTTATATTTGGAAGAGTAAATGGGCCAATAAGAACCAATACACTCTTTAAAACAAACAATCAAGATTAGAGGACTTGGACAAATAGCTTTCAAAGCACCTGATAAAAACCACGACAATATAGCGTTATTGGCATAGGCATGAAGAGGGTTGGCCAACTGAACTGAGTCCAGAAATGGAATCTACAGACATGGCAATTCATAATGATAGCAGTAGCGCCGTCAAACGGTGGCAATGAACACTTCAATGCATAGTGACTGGACAACTAACGCTTCTTGAGGGGAAATTATACCATATGCTATTTCAACAGAAAGATTACACAGTTAATGATCACAGCCAAGTTTTATAGAACACTTGCCATGAGCTTGGAGTTGTGCTAAGTCCCTTATCTCATTTCATTTCTAGATTTACCCTTTGATTTAGCTACTATTTTAGCTTCCATTTTAAACATTAGAGCAGTGCCCACAGAAAGCTCAAGTGTGTTGGAGCCAAGATCAAAACTTGGCTCTCCTCTCCCAAAACCATGCATTCAACCTTCTGGTTGGTTTTAATTTTCTTTTCATTGATGAACATTAATAATAACAACCAAATCAAACCAACAAAAAGACAATAATATGAGGACATTTCAAAATAAACACAGTGTCAACATGTTCAGAAGAATTTCAATTTAATTCAAACACTAATGAATACCATAAGTTGCAGTAATGTGGGAAATTAATGAGATAAGGAATATTAATATAAATACTAATTTTTTAAAGATCTCATATACGCCTGAACTGTATTAAAAGAAAATTAAGTAATATCTCATTAAATACTTTAATTTTTTTGTATGTCTATATAGCTTCTTATTAACAGAGGCCTAACATCCCAATATACATATTCTAATACTGGGAAACTCGCAAAGAGAAACCAACAATATGAAAACAACCAAAAAAGAATCATAGTTTACTGCAATGGAAAATTGGCTGAATTTTTACTTTTTATCTTATGAGTAAAGTTTTCTCAGAGAAACTTTGTAAAGCTTGTTTGTTGTAAGGGACCCTTACTAGCTAAACCTGGAAAATGTTACCTATTATTAGCTCAAACTATTGTATTTACCTGTTATTCTTATATCACTGCCAGGATAAAGAGTCTGTCACTGTTTCCATTTCATTTAGGAATCAGCCACAACCCTTTGCTTTGGGCTAAAACCTGGCATGTACATCTAAAATCGGTTTTATTTTTCCTTAAACTAAATTTGAAATACTTTTCAGCTAAGCCATTTTAGTTAGAATAGAACATAAATAAATGTAACAGACTCCAGATGCTTTTGGTGCCCACTGAGAGACAACAGAAAAGATACGTGTTTTCTTAAAAAGTTTAAAATAAATCTGAAAGCAATGACCAATGAGTGCCCTCCCTCCATATGCACTGGGTGTCTCAATTTTAATTTGTGCCCACTTTTAAATTATTCAGAGACTGTGTGAAATTCAGCTCCCCAAGTATATTTATAGTAGCTTGCAATCTTTAGATACTTTATGTAATATTTATTTAGTTCAAGATTTTAAGTAAAATCCATAAACCAATAATACTTGAATTTGAGTAATGCAGTATTATATACGCATAAAGTTGGAAGATCATAAAGACATTCTTGCCTAATAAATGTGGTAAAGATCACCCCCATCCTCCACGCTTTCAAATATATCATAGAACCATTGCTGTGTTTTGACTCAGCCTGGGGGAAAGGTGCCCAGCAGGTTGTCAGGGTGAAAGCTTTCCTGTTTATTCAACAATGTGCCTCCGTAGGGTGTTCAGTGGTAATCAGACTGGCAGGCCTTACATAGTGCATAAATATTTCCTTTTCCAAGTCCACTGAACATGACTGGCAAAATAGAAAGAGTGAGACAGACCACCAGCAGACCTCAGATTTATCTTGAAAGATGTTAGGCCTAACTGAGACACCCTGCTCAGCTGTCACCCAGCACCTTCATTTCTACATTTTCCTGGCACTGTTGCAGCCCTCACTATTCTGGCTTCTAATCAAAGCATCTGAGTGTGTCACAGCACTTAGTAGTTGGGCATACGTTTATAATCTCCCCCACATTTCAAAAGTTTAGGGGTTCAGGGTTGAAAGGAGCTCTGAGCCTGCTGGGAATAGCTATCTTTAATCTCCTATTCAGAATTCCAGAGGCGTCACCGGCAGAAGCAACACATTACAGGATCCTGAAAGCACTGACCAAGCTTCTTTAGCAAATTATTTTCAGGCCCACTGAGACAGCCTCACCAGCGGAAGAAAGAAAAAGGAGAGAAAATAAAAAAGTTTATTGTGGAACTAGGCCTATAAGAATGTTGAATTTGGGGTTAGGTAACTTAAACATGTTCTCCCTCCTTTTAGAAGTTGGGAAACTCCACTTCTAAACTCAACTTCCACAGTTGTAAAATGTGAATACAAGAATATCTTACTTCCTTTACAGAATTGTGAAGTTCAAGTAAAATATTATAGCTGAAATACTTTATAGAATTTTAAGACACACACAAGTAAAAAGGTTATCTTTAACAAAAAATAACATTAGTTAAGCAATAAATATTAAGAAGACCACTAATATTATTAATATTGATTTGGTAAGGTGGTATAGTGAGATAACAAGGTGCAAATACCATCCCTACCAAGAACTACCTATGTGATCCAAGAAAGACACAATCTCTATGAGTCCCAAATTCCTTATCTGAAAAGTGGATGCCATCACTTACCGCAATAGGGTTGTTGTGAGAAATAAATAAAATAGGGCTCAGAGAAGAATTCCAGTAAATAGTAAAATAATTTATTAGGATCAAAGCCAAGACTCTCATACTAACTTTAAAAACATATTTCTCATTTATGATTGGATTCAGCTGTCTGAACGTTAAACAGATAGGCAGATACATTTTCCTACTTCACCCAAAGTCTGAAGATCAGTACTCCGAAACTGTGAGGTGGCTACCTGTCGCAGATAGGGTAGCCAATTCTTTTCATCCTTTCATGAGGCCCTCTTGGAGTGTGCCTTTTGTCTCCCGCACGTCACAGTACGACTGTTGTTCCATTTTCAAGTGTTGCATTCACATTTCAGGCAGAAAGAAGATAAAAAGCAAATGGCAAAAAGCTGCTGCCAACTGAATCAATTCCTTTTTATTGTTGAAACAATGACTTTCTCAGATATCCATATGGGATGCTTTTGTTTATACCCCAATGGATAGAACTGGGCCAAATGAGTATTCTCAGTTTCCAGGTATCTAAGATATTTCATAGAGGAACTATTACAAAGAATACAATGATGGTTATTTAAAGAAGGAATTATGTGAGATAAGTTATTGAGTAGACCTCCCTCAGAGTCAGTCACGTGCTCAAAAGTTAGAGTGATGTCCATGTTATCTTGAATTTTCCAACTTTATCTATGCTAAGCTCCCTAAATAGGTGTCAGCCTAACTGAAGTCAGGCTCCATCTGCGTTACTTCTCTTGAAAGTACCACAGCATGCTACACAAATTGGTATGCACTATAGAAGCAAAATAAACATCTTTTTAACAGTCTGAGTTAAAATGATAGAATATCTCTAAATTATATCTTGAGTTGATCACCTAACTTCAAAACTATTTCTTCTTTCTTTCTATCTCCTAAGCTCCATGAAAATCTTCCAAAGACTATTAAACTGTTCTCAGAGATATCACTCACACATGAGGCATGACACTTGTATTTTATCAGGAACTTCTGTATGGAAAGATTTTGTGCCTAAGTAATTCTCCAAACAGGAAATGATATTA
Source organism: Propithecus perrieri (assembly GCA_963574695.1). Lineage (NCBI taxonomy): Eukaryota > Metazoa > Chordata > Mammalia > Primates > Indriidae > Propithecus > Propithecus perrieri. The sequence goes on along the minus strand of CAUYRB010065854.1, from coordinate 50,606 downwards.
TAATGGCATTTCTTTAACTATAGAACTTATATGCATCAAAGTGTTTCTTTATATCTCCCCAAAGTATAATTGCTGTGAATTTATGTTTTGCCTTTATCAATGTCTAAGAGAATGTAGCCCTATTAAACTTTTTCCTTTCCCTCAGAATTTTAGCCCAACGAACTAGAAAAAGCCCTGACCTAGAGTATTATTTACTGGAAATGCCCTCATTTCTAGGCTATTCCTATGACTGTGGCATTTCTGTGTTAAACAGGTAAGAGAATCACAAGGAAGATGTTTATAATGGGGCTTCTAATTGTTAGAAGCCTCAAAAATATTAATAAAAAGGTATTGAAGCAAGGCTTAGTAATTGGATTGTTTACAAAATGATGTGTTTCAGTAGGAATTTCAATAGAATATATAAGACATATTCATATAATTTATCTCTAGTGAATAATAGAATTTTTCCTGCCTTGGTCTAGTGAGACTCATATAAACTCAGCTTTTTGGGAAGGGTCACAGGGTTAAATCTCTTTCTCCTTCCGAAAATTTTAGAAAAGAATATAATTCGTGACTGCATTTCTATCAGTCTTTTGCTTTAGAAGTTTACTTCTAGGGAAATCATTAGAGATAACATTTTCAGCATGCTGTTTTGTGCATGAAGAAAAGATCAAATTCCAACTGTTTCACACAACTATTCACATACACAGGGATGTGTGTGTATGTGTATGTGTGTGTGTGTGTGTGTGTGTGTGTGTGTGAGTGTGTGTGTATGATTCTGTAATTCAGTCCCTGGTGGTTCCACCTCAGCTGAGACCAACTTTACATCCTCAACATGATTCTTTTAATTTGGGGATTAGCTACCCACCCCACCCATTAGCACCTCAGGTTTTAGATGCATTTAGCACTTGATTTCCACCCTTAGTAAAATGCATTCACAAGGCTTACATGACATCTTAGCTGATTACACACCCAGACTGATTAAATAGGTTCACAGAATGAGATGATTGATGAAAAGAGCCTTATAATTACAGAGCACTATGCTTAAACCCAACTCAGAGGTTACTTTGCAGATTAATTCATTTAGCCTCTTATTCCCCAAAATAGCATGCAACGTTCTTTCCCAATAATTTAACAATGTAGTCACATGCAGGTTTTATATAATCATATCCAATTCATACAAGTTTTATTTGTATGTGAGATGACACCAACATTTCTATTTTTCTCTGGGATCTCACATTTGAATTACATTCATGAATGCCCTAAACCACTCTCTGAAACTCTCCAAATCACCTTCATCTCATAGAATGTCAATGGCATCCTTGGTCTGGATGAAAACCTCAGAGTTATGTGTTTTTCCTTTTTTCCCCTCATCACCCCCCATAGCCAGCCCATGGCAAGTTCTGTTGGCCTTCCCTATAAAATCCACCCTGAACTCACTCACTGCTTTCCATCTCACAGCCATTGTGAAAATCTCCAAACTGGGCTCCCCACTGCATTCTTACTCCCCCCGATTCCATTCCCAACATGGAATCCAGGGAAATCTTTTAAATACGTTAATGGAATAGAGCTCAAAAGTCTCAGTTCATTTTTGTGTTTTATTTTTAATTTTTTTGGTTTAAAGTGACAAGCTGGTTTCAACATCCCTCTGACAGAACAGGACAGATTCACCAAACGGAAAATAAACAAAGAAACGATGGACTTTAGCAGAACTCTAGAACAAATGGGCCTGACTGACATTTACAGAACATTCTATCCCAAAACCACTGAATACACACGTTTCTAAACTCATGGGACATTCTCTAAGATTGACCATATCCTAGGCCACGAAGCATGTCTCAAAATTAACAAGGATATTTAAAGTCATCTTTACAAAAAAAGAACAAAGTTGAAGGAGGAGTTACAGAACTTAGTTGAAGACTTGTTATAAAACTAGATTAGTCAAGGCAACATGGATCAACAGGCAGGTTAATGGAACAGAAAAATAGCTCAGAGATAGATTCACTCTAATATGGTCATTTGATTTTTTGACATTTTTTGAGAACACCTTTCCCTCCTCTGGCTATATTTACAAACTTAGCTTATTGTGTTGTGTTTCACTGTTTCATGATGTATCTAGGTATGGCTGCCTTTTTATTTTTCTGGTTCACATAGAGGTATTGGCTAAAAACTTTGGCTTAGTCCCTCCATTAATTGTGAAAATTTTACCACATTTTTATCTTTAAACATTACTTATCTTCTATTATTTTTATCTCTGCCTTTTCAAATTCCAAATATATGTGTATACAGGGTCAACATCAGGCCTTGGCTGAGGAAGACCTACTTGAGAAAGGCCTTTACATCCCACTGCTACTTTACAAACAGAAGAGTGAAGATAATGGTGAATGTTGTGGTTCTATAGCTGGATTGTGGGAGTGGTGTCTTGGCATGCAGGCCAGGGCCTGAGTGACTAGATAATGCAGAAGATTGAAGGGAAATAGAGGTTGTACCTATGTAGCTCCCATAGAACTTGAGTACTTGATTAGATGAAGATTCTGTGCTTACTGTATCTCCTGCTTCATACTCTTCTATTAAGTAAACATAATATTAGATTAAAGCCTATCTGTTTCTCTTTGGTCTGATTGCCAATTTAAACCTGAATGAGCAACTATATCCCTAAAATGTATTTTAGAGCCTTCAGTTCTAGTCTCCAAACTCTTAAAGTCTCTCTCATATTTTTCTGCTGTATATCTCCTGCTACAATCTAATTGAATTCTGTGGATCTATTTTCCCATCCACAAATTCTCTCTTCAGCTGAATCTAATTTTAACCCATTCATTGAAAGTTTTTTCCACATTTATCATTTTAACTTAAAATTTTTTGTTTGGTTCTTTTGGACACTAGTATGGTCACTTTTATAGTTACATTTTTATTTCAATAAATATTTTATGTATAATTATGTTATAGCTTGTATATGATCATTTCAGTATTTAAAATCTCTTAGTCTGAAATAGACTTTGTTTTTGGTAACTAATATCCCTGTGAGTTTGGTGATCTTCAGTTGTGAGCTCATATTTGTTGGGGTTTCATCTTTGACACTGCTTAGGGCCCAGATTGCAAAGGTTTTCTTCCAATTATGTTTTACATTAATTTTTTTTTAAAGTGATAGTGTTATTGACTTGGAATCACCTTATCATTGTTAGAGTGTCCCCAGACAAATATAGCAACTCAGGTTCAGCTTATAGACTTTGAGATTGATTCAAAGGTTAACTAGGATTGAAATCTTTAATTTCATCTTTCCTATTTGGTTATCCCTCATAGCTGCTGTTTTAGTTCATTGCAGGTGAGAAGAGTCAGGAGTGAATACGGTGATAGGGAAACCTTTGAGATTTCACTTATATATTATATGCCTAGCAATAAATATAAATAATCAATATTAGAGTTTAATATTTGATGAATATATAGGCTTTCAGAATATCTCTTCCATTTCCTAATAAAAGCAGATGTCATTACCTGATATTTTCCTATACATTATCCTATATCCTTACCACTGAAATGTAAGTTATATAAAAGCAGGGGATCTTACAGGGTTTTTATGGTTGTTTTTATTCCAACAATGTATAAATAGTATCTATTTACTATTAGTCTGCATATGTGTAGATGAAGTATATTCTGAACTTTAACTGCACTCAAAACGACGCATTAGTCTCTTCTGATTTTCACATCGCGGTCCTTAACTGACTCCACTTAACTAACTCAACTCTGTGATAGAGATGGAAAATATCAGTTAAATTACAGGCTATTAGTATATTGAACTCTCTTAGTAGATTGAACTGTAAGTTCTTCAGAATTGGGAATGCATTGTATCTAGCTTCAATATTATTAATAGTGATGAAATGTCCAGAGTATGCTGTACAACCTCAGTTAAAATATACAGTATATTTGCAGTAATATAAGAAATAGTACAATAATGCTAGCATAATCACCAACAAAAGAAGAAACAAAATATTTATTTTCTTAAAACAATAAGCACTTATTGGGTACCTACTCTTTGCCAAGTTGTGTACTAAGCCATCGGGATCATAGTGTTGAACATGGACAGTTCTGCTGTCATCGGCCTCATGGCATATTTGCTAACAACTATGTTGTATTTCATATTCAGCATTGGACCATATTAAAAAGAAGTTTAATGAATTGAGTGATAAAGTAGAAAACAACTTCAGAAAATCAATATAGAGAATCATATAAATAAAAATGTTTATATGTGTTTTCAACTGATCTCAGTTTTTGTCAATATAGATATTAGTTGGCTTTATTTTGTCTTTGTTTTCTCTTTTCTTTTCTTACCTTCTGCCTTGCTCCCTCCCCCAATCCTTTCTTCCTTCCTTCCTTTCTTTTTTCTCTCTTTCTCCTTTTATATCTTTCTTTCTTCTCTGTAGATAACAATAGCTGTTAATGGTTGGTTTCTGTTAACTCTTTCCCAATACCTTGATACAGAAAAATCTGACCAAATTCTTCCCCATATTGCAACTTTTATTAAACAAACAGGCATCAAAACAATCAAGCAAGTGTTCTGTAAAGTTGGGTACTTCCTTGGAGAACTGTGTTATTCATGATGTGTCCCCCATCTTGCACAAGAGGTACTTTTAAGATAAACCTAATATATCTAGAGAGAGAGGACTTAGTCAACCTTACAACCTACATTAGAAGCTCAAGTTCCTGACTGAATACAAATATGTGAACTGATTAAGAGATCACCTTTTAGGAATCATCCTGAAAAGTGAAGAGTGGAAGGCTCGATAAATTTTAATTTTCTGCTTATGCAAGACTTTCCTAAAATATAGGCCAAAAATATGCTATAAACTCTAGAATCTCAAGTAAATAAAGCATAGAAATACAAGACTAAAATATAATATCAAGCACTAAGATTTCAGTGTCCATTTATGTGTATTAAAGGAAAACTTTAGTGTTGATTAGCTACCATTAGAAATATGCTAGAAATTTATTCTGTATGAGGAAAATCATATTAGAGAATACACAAATAAAATGATCAAAAATTAAACATTTGAAAAATGGTGAATCAGTGAGAGTCTAGCAAGGAAATAGAACTTATCAGGGCTGGAATACAGGGATTGGCCAGATGATAGAAGAACTGACAAGTCAACAGAAGATGGTAAATAACAACGGGAAGTTATCACCTTGCCTGGGATGGAGCGATAAGAAAGTATCACTGGAACCTGGAAGTTGAGGCCATCCCCTGGCCTGTTGACTGGAAGCTGGAATCTTGGAGGAGATACAGGCACTACTGGAGGAGGACAGGAAAGGAAGAAATACTCTGGTGTCCCCTTCTTTCTCTCATCTCCTTCTGCCTCCTATCCAGTCTCCTGCTTTTGCCTCCCTTTAGCAGTTAGAAGCCAATTGACATTAGACCCTGACAATGACAGTCTGTGGGAAAGGAAAACATCTGAGGGCAAATAGGAGACTAGAAATTCTAATTCATTCACAGTGAATTCATGTTGCAGTAGGCTGGGCTCTCCCAGAACCTATCCATACCCCTAATCCCAAAAAGGAATAGAGAGCTGTTTTTTGTTTGAGAAAAGCTTTAGGATGAGCAGAGTTTTTTATTCTTTCTGTTTTTGTTTTTATTTTTTACTTTCCTGAAAACAGTAGGAACAGTTCACAAGTAGCTGTTTAGATACTGCTTTAATCTCTAATCTCAGTCCTGATTTTTGTTTCTGCCAATTGTAGCACTATTGTGATAAACACAGATTCCTAGACTTCTCTGATCAGTAATATGTTGCAAAATATGTCTACCCTCACTTGCCAATTTTAACACTAACAAGACAGGCTTGATCTTCCTTTGAAAAATTGAATCTTTTCAAAAACTTTTATGTTTCTACTACATTTTCCCTAAGACTTGATGCACATTGACTGAGAGTCTGGAGTGATTTCTCTGTCTTTTAATTAAAGAAAAAGAGCATTTCAGTTCATAAAGACATGAAGTTTTCTCAATTCAAATTTGCATATGTTAATTACGGTGTTCAAGAGCAATGCTTGGTACTTATGAAATGCTTAATTCTGAAAATACTGAAAATAACTTGGAATAATACTTAAATACAGAAGAGACAAATTTCCAAGTCTCTCAAATCACTTTATTAACATTGAGATCATGAACTTGTTATCACATGGAAGTAAATGTAGTACATAAATAAGCTAAGAGTCTGACATTCAGCTTTAAAAGATTGATCATCCAATAAAAAGATATAGCTTTGCCTTTAAAAAAAATCAGATATTTAGTAAATTTATTAAAAATGGAAGAAAATGGTTGGTTCTATTGTTAATCTCTACATTTACTGTAATCCTAACAAATATTTATTCTTAAACTCTGCTTTGGTGAATCATAGAAAGGATTTTACATGTCAAAGAAAGAAATTTACAACTAAAGATATAATCATAATCCTTAGCTACTGCAAAAAAATTTCATTGAGGCAAATTGAGTTAAATTGAGACAAACTCAAATTTATTATACTGGAGTCTTAAAGCACCTATAAAAACAGCACAACTGGACATATTAGAATTTTTATATTAAAGAAATCTTGTACCTTAGTTATATTTTTATTGCCAAACAATTCACTAGGTTTTGGACAGTAAATCAGTCAGTCTAGAAAAACACCCTGGAAATTTTGCCTCTCATGATAGGTAGCTGCTGAATATGTTTATTTTGTGTTAGAAGAGATAGGAAGGTGTGTTATCCTTAATTATTTTATTTCTGAAATGACTATGGTGTCCTTATCATTTGTGGCTGAATTGATCTTACTATTGGTTGTTGTTATTACTTTAAGCTGCTTGAGAGTTTTTATGCAAGAGATGCAATAAATCTTACCCAACCTTTCATAGATGATAGTACTTGGATTGACATACAATTGTTTATGCAATTCATGTTAAAGTTTGCTCTAGTAAAACCAGCTTTATTGTCTGTCTACACCTCTGCCATATTATTCAATGAGTCCCAGTTTATAAGATGTTTAAGATACATAATGAATCCAAATTCAAATAAAGCAGAAAAAAGGTGAAGAAAAAGTAAACATTATTATGGAAGCAGTCAGGAAAGTAAGAACTGACATTCTGGGTGGTCTGTTAGAACACATCAAATATTTTCAATACAGAAGACCACACAGAGGATGAGAAAAACTGAACTATTTTATTATAGTGTTAACAATTCTTTTCAACAAAGTGTTGCCAGTTGTTAAAATTTAATTGCCTTTGTGTGTGTGTGTGTATCTTAGAACTTCTGTGTCAGGAAGTCACTGGGATTCTTATCAGTAGAAAAAATAAAACCATAAAAAGGAAAAAAAAATGCTTACACTCCTTGGAAAATTTGAGGTTAGGAAAGAGATTCTCATCTATAACAACTATTCTTCTAGCTTTTTACTTTTATTAGATAACCTAGTTTAGATGAAATGTTCATTTTTCCCTTTTCGTGATCTCCTTTTCCTTCACCCTCTACATTAAGACACTACACTCTGGGGCCGTATCCTTCACAATATCTGTTCCACCTACCTTTTCCTTTTCACTTCTAGATGGATTCTTTTTAAAATCAGTTCATAGCCACTTGAAAGGTGATTTAATAAAGTCCATCTTGCCAGTGATCACCACCTTATTTCTCTTAACACAACTCAAAAACCATCCAGAAATTTGCATTCGATGTTCTCTGCAATATTGTCCCCTGTGCGTTTCTAAATGTCCTGCCATCTTTCCCTCAGCCGTCTCATGGACATGAACACAACTTGTCTCCCTTTGCTGCTCTGCTTTCCTATGGGGCAATTTCTTCCTCTGAAGAAAACCGTATGGCTTTGTAGCAGAGTTACAACTGGACAAAATTTTACAGCTTAAAATGTGCTTTTTCAGATAACATATTTAATTTAGTTCTCATAGTTAGCCTATATACAATAATAATATGGCTGTAATTATTTTCCATTTTGAAAATGAAAAAACTTGAAATCAGCAAGAACTGTACAATAGTATGCCAAAGGTTTATTCATTGATGGCAAAACAGATACTTGAGTTTGTTTTTGCAGGGACCTGGAAGCTTTGTCATCCAAATCAGATGCAAATTTATCCAAGTGCAGACTGTACACAACAAATCCCTTCAACTACCTGGAAGAACTCAAAGATCACAATCTTCCTTTAATTGCTGCCTCTCCTCAAATCTTTAATGTAAGTACTTGTACTTTATAGGCAACTTAGTAGGTGACTCTGAAATGAAAGAAACAACAACAAAAACTCCCCAACTAGAATGGTTCATTTTAGTTCATTCTAACTTAATCATAAACAAATAAAAAGTTAAATGTTTTGTTTATAAATTACCACATTATATAATATGTTATATTATAGTCTGTTTTTTTTCCTTCTCATGTAAACTACAGAAGTCAGAAAACTGTGATTACAGAACCTTTTTCTTTTTTTCTTTTCCTTTCTGGCCACCTGTTTTGGTCCTCATTGCATTATGTGACATACATATTTTTCCTTAGGTATTACCCTATGATCAGAAAGGTTGCTAATGAAATATGGCAGAAGCAGCCTAAGGCCTTTTTCTCATCTGGAACATGCTGCATTGCAGACTCTTATTTATTCTGATAAATTGACAGTGACCTCCAGAGACTTAGTTCAATTTCCTGCCCTAGACAGGCACTGTGAATATTAACCCCCTCCAAATTGTTTTCCTGAAGGATGGCACGTACCATGGCTTTACAAGATTAACACACCCACTATCCCTATATTTTTCAAGGTGCTTTTTTTTTGCATCTTATGATGAGAAAAATAGGAAAAAATGGGATTTTAATTTTCCTTTCTCTTTGCAGTTGTAAAGAGCCCATGCTTTAAGAATAAAGTGCTGTAGCAAGTTCCTGTCATTCAAATGTGGTACCAGTCCACACAGAATTTTGAGAGGACCTAGGTTGCAAAATTACTGTGGGCATCAGTAATCATATTCTTTATGAATTTTCAGTAGGGAAAGTTGCTTGACAGAATAGTTATAAGTTACAATTTTAATATACTATGCTAAGGTCTCCTAATGACCCCTAAGCACATGATGGTACCGTGTTGACACTAACTGAAGCCAGGGGAGTGCCACATTCAGCACTCCTAGATGGTGCATTACCAACTGTCTTTGATAAGATTTGATTCCCATCACAGAATGTGTGCTGTAGAAACATTATGCACTGCAGAGGGACAGTATAACTAAACAATAAATGCAGATTGTGTTTTCTTTACAGGTCCCCAGACATTAATCCTATTCCACGGGCCTGAAAAGCTAAGGAGGATGAGCCGATTGCTCATGAAAATTATCTAGAAGCTAGAGTCTTACTTTATCCAGCCCTTTTAAAATATGTATTATTCCTGTATTAAATATTTCTTTATAGAGGAAGAAAACAAGTGAAAACTTTCCATGTCCAAAGATTCATGGTAATGGGAGCTAAGTAAGACCTAAGGACACTGAGCATATTAATAATTTAGTGTTATGGAAAAGCTGCTAATGTGTCCGTGCCTCAAAATTATATTGACTATTTGGTTAATACTTATTTAGAGGAACAACTGAGTGTCGTTTGGAGAGGTTTTGTTGAAAGTAATATGGCAAAAAATTTTTGTGTCCCTTCTGTTTAATTCTGGCCTGAAAATCATCTGTCCATTAAGCAGACCCATCCTCTCCAGGCCTTTTCTAGTATAAGCTTTGGGGGTCTTATCTCTCCTTCAAGTGACTTCTCAGTATTTTGTCTTCATATGCATAAAAGTATTTTCACAGGAGTTTTGGTGAATACAATTTCTGCATTTTTATTTATTATTTTTCCAATGATCTTTTAGTATTGAGGTGATATTTTAGGTCCTTACATAGTGGGAACTAGGAAGTAGACTGACACCCCCCACAAAACCATCACCATCCCCACCACTACCACAGGGTACCACCATCACAGACATCATCACTACCATCAGAATCACTGCCATACTAACACCATATGTATCTATTAATATAAAACAAGTTACAAACAAAATCGTTTGGACCAACGCTTCTCAAATTTTAATGACTATATGAGCACCAGAGGATCTTATCAAAATACAAATTCTGATTTATTAGGTCCTTAATGAGATTCTGCCTTTCTATTAAGAATAAGTTCCCAGAAAATTCCAATGCTGCTGTTATATGGACCAATCTTGAAAAGTAAGGCTTGTACTCGATTCTATGCAAAGATAATTATAAAAACTGAACCCTTAGCTGTGAGTAACTAACAACTGTATTAGAGATCTCTTTTAAACACACTCAGTATGCATCAGTGTAAATTTACACACAAGAGCAAGTAGAGGTAACCAACCCTTAAAAAAAATTACGGTACTATTCCTTTAAATAGAAAATCAATTAATGTTTTAAATATGTCTCATAAAATGTAATTAACATAAAACCATTCATTGATACAGCTTTTTATTTAAGGTGGTATACTTAAATAAAATAAGCAAACATACCAATAATGATAACTATAGGTAAGGGATATTGACATAAGATTAACAAAAAATATTAAATTAATATAAGAATGTCTCATAAGACAAATATATTTCAAAAATGGATAGAAAGTATGTACATTAGTTTTGGAGAGGCCTCAGGAAGACTAGCTTAAGATTTCCACTGGTCCATAGGAATTCTATTGCATTTAAATTTCAAATTCATGATCAATGTTTCTTAACTTTGAGATAGTTTTTATCCAGAAGTTGGTCTAAGAGAGAGCCTAACATAGAATATAGGTTTTGTTTCTGCATCTCTAAGATGCAGCTTTATTCTACTGTATTTTTTTCCTCCAACTCCTTCAGACATACAGAACTCAAGAATATTCCTCCTTGATTTTGGGAGTTAGAATGCAAAGTTTCTATCTATTCTGTTGATACAATTGTGATGTAGACCAGGACAGCCACACATGTGTAATTCTCTTTGCTCAGCACGAGACATCTTATTCCTGTTTGCCCCCTAAGGTCCCTATTTATTTTTATCTCCACATCATGGCTGGCTGTAATTTTTTACCTCATTCCTTCTATTTTGCACCTCCCTTGAAGGTTCATTTATGCAAATACGGAGCTACATTATCTCCATCCTGTTTCTAGCTATTATTTCTCAATGGACATCTCTCAGCCTTAGTGACTAAGCCTTTAGATTTCTGTGTTTCACACATTCTTCAGTATTTGCAGCATGAACCTGAATTACAATTTCTGAATGGTGTGGAGCCTTCACTTCCTAGCTGCAGACAGAACAAATGGTGCCTGTTCCCCAAAGAGGTAATCAGAAGTTATCCTCCTCCTGGGACAAAAGAAAATCAAGCAAGATTATTTAGTTCTGTTTTAAGTGCCAGTGAGCTCGTTTAGACAAGAGAAGAATGCTGTGAGGTTCCTATCTAACTCTTCCAACAGATGTGTTCAAGCCGAGTACATTTCAGCACATTTAGTTGTAAAAATAGAGACTGATTTTTTTTAAGTAAACAGTGTCTTGTATTCCATGAATAACCATTTGAATACAATTGTACATTTCAAGTGTATTGTGTGTTTTTAATAAAGAAGGAACACAAAGATCGCATGATTCAAATGGAAATGATTTTTTCATCTAATCTTATCTAATGTGATGGTGGCAATCTTACAGCAAATGAATACTTGTCAAAGCTAAGCAAGGTTGCAAGAATTTTTGTATCTTCCCTGGCATCTTTGTAAATATCACAGCTGCCTGAATTATTGAACGAAAGGATACTATGGCATCAGTAATTATAGCTGTGTATCAGGTGGAAGATTAATAAAAAAGTGAGTTTATCATAATCGCATAGCAATAATAAGGTGGGTCTGTTTATATGCTCTTGAGATACATGTTTATCTTATGAGGATTTTGCCCCTCATTTATATAAGTTATGTAAATGAAAAGAATCTCTAAAATTAGAATGTACTTTGATGAAATTGTTATGCCGTATGTGCAAGTAGTTAGCATTATAAATGTAGTCAGTTTCTGCAGCTTTAATAAAAGGACAATTACCCACCTCCTTGGATACTTTATATATGATATAATTTTTAAGTAATTTTTATGACCTTATTTGTTAATTGTAAAAACCAGAGTTTCAGGTGCTTCTTAAGTAACAAGAAGAAAGATTTGTGCACACAGGGCACACTCTAATACAAAACAAGCAAACAATCAAACCACTATTTCAGTTCTGCTTTGAACTGTGCATTCACCCCATGCTACTGCAACCAGATGCTTCATGGTATTTCCATGGTAAACATTGTCAAGATTTGGGAATGAAAAAGTCACAAACGCAAATCACAAATCCAAATAAACGAAAATCACACGGTTAATGTATTCACTTATTTATTTATACTTTTGTTTATTGTAATAAGAGCCAAGCATGTGACCTTTCCATTGGTTTGGTGCATTGCCCTCCCTGGCTCTGCTTAGGCCTAATTGAGAAGATGTCTACATACAGTTATTAACACATTTTTGCTACTTAGTGGTCATTGCTGTTTGCCATACCAGTGTTCTCAAGTTTATCTGGATTTTTTTCCTTTTTTTGTTCTTTCAGAAACTAGCAGAAACAGGTCATCTGGCCCAGACTCAACAGCCTGTACCTTCTGCTTCTACCTTTCCTCTTGGCACTGTTTGGATTTTTAAAGAGGATCACTCTCTGATTGTAATTAACCTCTCCAATACTCAGACAAGTTCACCGCCTCCAAAGCATATTAAGTAGACATAAGTTATTTAAGCTATAAAAGAAGTATATCTATTCAAATCCACTTAAATACCTATATATGATTAGAATGATAGAAAATATAAAAGTGGACAACAGTTAGTACTCAAATTCTGATTCAGGTACAGTCATATAAAACCACGTATTTTATTAGGATAGTGGGGAATGTTTTAAATAGCTAGTTCTGTATTTTTCAGAGCTGCATGAGTTTAACAGAGGCTGTTGGGATGAGAACGGAATCTTCAGGGGATCTGTAACATGATTAGGCTATGATTATCAATTGGGGATGGCAGGCATTTCAAGTAGATTTCAAAAAGTGGAGCTGTAGTCCCCATTATAATTACCTTTCTACAGTAGGATCTTGGTTATCCTTGAATTAATATTAAAAAGCATTATACTGTTTCAACATTTACTTGAAACTCTCTATCCATACCTATATTGTATCTCTATGTTTATCAATATCTATGTTTATATAGTCTAAGTGTTGTTTAGTTCTCACCTTTATTTTATGACAAGTAGCCCCTAAGAAATATAAATAAGATGTAAGATCATATGATCAGCAGAGAGTGATAGTTTGACCTCTTCTGCCCCAATTTGGATGCCCTTGATTTCCTTCTCTTGTCTGATTGCTCTGGCTAGGACTTCCAGCACCATATTGAACAGAAATGGTGATAGAGGGCAACATTTTCTGGTTCTAGTTATAAGTGGAAATGCTTTTAATTTTTCCCCGTTCACTATGATGCTGGCTGCGAGTTTGTCATATATGGCTTTTATCATTTTAAGGTAAGTCCTGTCTTTGCCTAATGGGTGCAGTGCACACTGTCTGGGATATGGGCACACTTGTAGCTCTGACTGAGGCAGTGCAAAGGCAATATATGCAACCTAAATGTTTGTACCCCTATAATATTCTGAAATTTAAAAAAGAGGTAAAAAAAAGAAAAAAAATTAAAAAACATGTTTTTAAAAAAGCATATTCTTATTCATGTCTGGGGAAAATGAGATTCTGCATTTCTAATGACCCCAGGTGACCTTGACTCTCTGATCCGTGGAGGGCACTTTGAGTAGCCAAGGTCTGGATGGCACCAAAGGGTGCTGGGCCCCACGCACTTCCCCCGTGTTTATTTCAGCTGTTTATTTAAACAGGGGCATGAATCTCGGTATCTGGATCCAGGGACCCAGAGGATGCACAGTCTTTAGTTTGCTGTGGCTCAAGTTCACTCCTCGAGTGGCCACTCATAGGTTGGGGATGGCGGACGCCCGGCCTCAGGTGTTCCACTGCCTCCTGATCGTGAGGGTGATTCCCAGGACCAAGGGCAATGCCACTGGACCCCCCAGGAGCCTTTGGAGGGGCTGTCTGGCCCACCCCCAGGCCTCTGGTCTGGGGGCCACACAGAGGGAGTCCTTCTTCTGGGCTGTACAAGCCCCGGCGTGCTCTGGACAAGTGCGAAGACATGAGGCTCTCGGGAAGCTGCTCGGGCTCCCACCTGGCCACTCCACGCCAAAAAGTGAGGTGGTTCGGCCGGGCCTACCTCCCGAAGTGCCGTGCCCCATGTCCACAGGGGAAATGCAGCCGCCGCTGAACCTGTTTATAGGTTCGCCCCAAGTTAGTGTTCACATGTGGGGATGTGTGTAACCCCTAAGTGATGTGTCAGGTCCCAACACGCCCAGGTGTGCTTTTGCCCAGGAGGTCAGCGCCAGGCTGGGTGCGGGAGCCCCGGGAAAAGAGGCTTTCAGCCATGGAGGAGGAGGAAGAGGAGGAGGAGGAGGAGGACGAGGAGGAGCTTGTCTCCACCTGAGCTTCTTGAGACAAGGCACCGTAGCCAGCGCCCTCATGCCCTTTCCCCCCTGCTGGGGTCTGATGTCTGGAGCTTAGGCCACTGCGATAGGCTGTGTGGCCACAAGCAGATGTTCTACATGTCACTATGTTCTAATGTCTAATGTGGAAGTATTTCTGTGTGCGAAGCTCGGCACACAGGTTGGGGTACAGGGCTGCACGATGAAACACTGTGAAAACGGAAAGTATTACTCAAATGAAGGGTGGCCGCCGCTCTACTACACGGTGGCAGTTTCACGGCACTAAAACGTCACCTGCAGGCCAGAGGAATCGTTCCAATAGCAAAACATAGACGTGCACACAGCTGAAAAAGCTCACACATGTAAGAGTATGATTTCCCGTTTCCACGCACAGAAAGGCAAGGGCAGATGTGTTAGCAGAGGATTAGCACTGGAATAATTATGTTAAATAAAACACAAACCGCAAACAGGCTCCACTCCAGCCCAGCTCTGGGTTCGCGCTGAATTGAATTCTCAGAGGGGGTCCTGCTTTCGTGTAATTGTGCCTCAGAGCTGGAGCTGGGAAGGCTCTATTTGATCAACTTGCTGGAGGATTTGAAAGGTAACCTGCTCGTTCCAACTGCTTTTCTAAATATAACGTCCTTGGGGGCGGCCAACCTTCTGCAGGCAAAGCGCTAAAGGAAAACAGAAACAGCAAAGAACAAACAAACCCGTCTCCCACTCTGCATAGAGCCCCTCGACTTCTTCCAAGTGTTGGAACACCCCCTGCCTCCCTTTCTCTCCTCCCCTCCCCCTCACACCATTTTCACTCCTTTTATCTATGTATCTGTAGTCTCTAAAATTGGAGACTTTGGTCCCCAAATATTTGGTTGTTTACCAAGAAACAGAGATACTTTCCGGAGCAAGTCAACCTTTTGGTGGGAGGTGCAGCCACGTTCAAGACCACGTGTGTGCCGGGGGCGCGTGGGGAGGCCAGCCCCGGCCAGGGGTGGCGGGGAGAGCAGACCTGGCTGGGGCCGGTAGGGAGACCAGCCTGGGCGTGGCTCTCGGAAGGCGGTGTTTGTCTGGAGCGCGGGGACGGTGCCCTGACACCCGGCCTCCCTTGGGCCCAGGGCAGGTCTCTCTCACGCTTTCTTCCTGAATGTCTTCAATCTGTGCTTTAATCTGGATATTTTCATTGCAATTTTACTCTGCTGATTTCTTATTCTGTCAGATCTATTGAGTTTTTAACTTCAGTTAGTATACTTTCGTGTCCTAAAAGTTTGAATGCCATTATTATTCTATAGATTCTAGTTTTGTGTTAAAATTGTCCCTCTGCTCTTGAACGAGTTAATACTATGCATCTTTAAATCCCATGTCTGGGAACTCCAGTATTCGGGCCACCTGTAGGTCTGAGTCTGTTAGTGGTTTTCTTTCCTCTTGATATTTTGTCCTTCCATTATTTTTCCTAGAATGCCTGGTGATTTTGCTTGCATATTAGACACCATATATGAAAAAACGCAGGACCCCTCTGTGCGGATGTCCTCCCCTAAGGCCCCAGTTTCACTGCCAGCAGACATACGTCTGCAGCTCGGTCTGGCTCGACAGATTTTCAGGCTTTGGTGTGATGGTATGGCTGGCGTATGTCCAATTCGCTTTAGCCCCGAGGGAGCCCTCCAGGCGTCCCCGTTCACAGCCCGTGTGCTCTCTTAGGTGTCTCCTCCTTGGAGGACGGTGGGTTCCGTTTAGGGCCACAGGCTGCTGCAGCACGTGCTGAGTTACGACCTCTTGGCTGCTGCTTCCTGTTTGCGTCCTGGGCGTCTGGCCCTGTGCACCTGGACTGAGAGGCGGGAAAGTGCCCAGGAAGTTAATTCCCTGCAGAAACTGTTGCTCTGCGCTCCCCTCTGCGCCCCGCTTGGTGCCAGGGCGAGAACTGCCAGCAGGAAAAGGGCAGCGGACCTAAGCCTGGCCTCCCACTGTCTCCGGGATCCTGCTCCTCAAGTCCTGCCTTCCTGACTTGCCCCCGTGTTTGCACACGGTCTTGGCTTCCACCTGCAGTCCCACAGTTATCGCTGGGACACGAACTGTGGCACCGGCCAACGCGTTATGGTCACGAGCCTGACGCAGGCAGATTTTTTTTACCTAGAGTTTTCTGTAAGCTTCATTATTTTTCTAGCAGTAGGAAACAGTTTTAAATCAATATTTTTCTTTACATCTAATTAAAAAATACTTAGAATAAGATTGTTTAAGTCAAAGCCCTGAAATAAATGTTGTCATTCGATGGTCACAAGTTACTTTTAAAGCACTTTTCTGCAACCTGCCTTCGCTGGAGAGTGAACGTTGCCATGGGGAAGACCGGAACCGACATCCCGCCCCAGACAGGGACGTGCATCGCTGGGCCTCTGCGTGCCACCTGCGCAGCGGATGATGGACGTTTAGGGACGTTCTGTGTCTGTGAGTCACACAGAGGCAGAGGGGACAGTGAAGGTGTGCCGGCCTCTCCCGCTGTTAGTGCAAGTGCTGGGCGCTGTGCCGGGCACTGGGCACGCCGAGCCTTGACCTTGCCCTGAGTCCTCGTTGTTGGCAGATCCTGTCACTTCGGGCTGGGCCACTCGTCCCACTGCGTTGTGAAGAACGAGGACGTGAGACGTTTGGTTCTGCCTCACTCTGGGTTGACGGCATGTCCTTCAGGAAGCCCGATGTGGGACCCGCGTGTGAGGTGAACGTTAACTGTGGGTTCTATACGCAGTGATCCTCGACTTACGACGGTGTGGTGTCCTGATAAACCCGTCCTTAACTGGACACGTGCTCAGTCAAAAACGCATTTAAGGCCGGGCGCAGTGGCTCACGCCTGTCATCCCAGCACTCTGGGCGGCCGAGGCGGGCGGATCGTTTGAGCTCAGGAGTTTAAGACCAGCCCGAGCAAGAGCGAGACCCCGTCTCTACTAAAAATAGAAAGAAATTAGCTGGACAATCAAAAATATATATAGAAAAAATTAGCTGGGCATGGTGGCACATGCCTGTAGTCCCAGCTACTCGGGAGGCTGAGGCAGGAGGATCTCTTGAGCCCAGGAGTTTGAGGTTGCTGTGAGCTAGGATGACGCCACAGCACTCACTCTAGCCCAGGCAACAGAGTTAGACTCTGTCTCAAAATAGAAAAAAAAATGAATTGAATGCACCTAACCTACTGCATCCTGGCTTAGCCCAGCCTACCTTGAACATGCTCAGAACACTTGCATTAGCCCAAAGTTTGGCAAAATCTTCTAATGCAAACCTATTTTTAATAAAATGTTAACTCTCTCATGTAATTCACTGAATACCGTACTGAAAGTGAGAAACAGAATCTTCACATGGGAACTTAGCCTACGATTTCTGTTGAATATGGGTTGCTTTTGCACCACTGTGAAGTTGAAACATTGAAACTATAAGTTGGGGACGCTCTGTATTTCCATTTATTTATCTGCACTTCCCTTATTCTAACAGTGACTTGAGAAAAAGAACAAGAATGCATGCAAACACCACCAGATGCCTGTGAAGGAAGGAGGACAGGAACCGTGTCAGACGCCCTGTGAGAAGCAGCGCAAGCGAGAAGAGAGCAGGTGCGATGCGTAGAGAATGAAACGGCCGCCGCGACACCCACCGGCACACACAGTCTGCCCCAGAGAAGCTATTCAGGATGGAAGGAGAGAGACACCCTCACGCAAAACCGAGGGAGTTTGTTGCCCGTTAGGCCCACATGGCGAGAAACATTCAAGTTCTTCAGGGGAAGGGAAATGACATGGGACAGAAACTGAGATCTGCGTAAGGAGGAGAAAGGCGTCGGAGAAGGAACAAAAATATCACATTTTTCTTATTCCTAATTTATCTAAAAGACAAGTGCTTAAAGTAATAAAGTGCCAACACATTGGCGACTAAAGCGCATGGGTAAGTGCGTGCTAGGGTGCCGGCCACAGGACGCGTCGCAGCGCCATCTCCCAGTAGACCCAGGCTGGTAAAGACACACCTGGACAAAGTCCAGCTCACAGCAAGCAAATATTTTTAAAAGAATTGAAGTAAGAGAGGAGATAAAATGAAATCATAGGGCACCGGATGAAAGGCAGGGAAGCCAGGAAGGCGGAGTGGAGAGAAAGGCAAGTGTAACAAACAGAAAAGTTACAAATGTAGTTCACACTGATACAAATGCCTCAATAATTACTTTCAGTTTGAATGGTACAAATACAACAATTAAAAGAAAGAGATTGTCGGAGTCTACAAAACAAGACTCAACTAGGTGTTGCCCATCAGAAATCCGCTTTAAATGTAGAGACTCCGCTAGACTGAGATTGAAGGATGGGGTAGGATACATGGCGCTGGGCAGCGCGGCTGAATAAGCGTTCTCCAAAGGAGACACACATGTCCAGCACGTGCAAGGAAAGGGGCTCAGCGGCACTAATCATCCTAATTGTCAAGGAAATGCAAATCATAACCCCAGTGAGGCTGGGCGCTATGGCTCACGTCTGTAATCCCAGCACTTTGGGAGGCCCAGGCCTCCCCTCTGGAATCGCTTGAGCCCAGGAGTTTGGGACCATCCTGGACAGCATAGCAAGACCCTGTCTCTACAAAAAAATTTTAAAATTAGCCATGCATAGTGGCATTTATCTGTAGTCCTAGCTACTCGGGAGGCTGAGGCTGCAGCGAGCTGTGATTGCCACACTGCACTCTAGTCTGAGAGAGAGAACAAGACTCTGTCTCTAAAAAATAAATAATAAATAGTAAAAAAAAACCCACAATGATATATCACCCCGTACTTGGTACAATGGCTATTACCAAAAAGACAAGAGATAACCAGTGTCGGTGAGCGTGCAGAGAAAGGGAGCCATCGCTCACTGTTGGTGGGAATGTAGGTTGGCACAGCCATTGTGGAAAACAGCGTGAAGATTCCTCAAGAAACTAAGGATAAATCTACCACACGATCCAGCAGCTCCTCTCTGGGTCTGTACCCGAAGGAGACAGAGTCAGTGCGCTGACCATGCCCACGTGTCACTGCCGCACCATTCACACCAGCCACCACACGGAAACAACCGAGTGAGCAGCGACGGGCGACTGGCGCAGACCCAGACTGCGAGAGGTATCAGAACAGCGTCAGCCTTAAGCAAGAGGGAGCCCCGTTCTTTGTGACAACACGGATCCTCCGAGAGGAGATTGTGCCACGTGGATAACTTAGACACAGAGCAGCAAATCCTGCGCGCTTGAATCTAAAAAAACAGAAACAAAACTAGGTACACGGAAACAGAGTAGAATGGCGGTTATGAGGGGCGAAGGGGCTAAGGAGATGGAGGTCGAAGGGCACGGAGTTAGAGTTAGTTCTGGAGGGTGAACAAGTCTAGAGCTCTGACACACAGCGTGAGGACTGTAGTCAACGCGCCGTGTCGTGTGTGGGAAAATTGACAAGACAGTAGATTTTAGGCACTTTTACCACACACACGCGTGCACACACACGTGCACACACATACGCTCACAGAAAGGTAAGCGTTGAGGTGACGGATACGTTAACTTGTTTGACTGTAGTAATCGTTTCGCTATGTATATGAGTATCAAAAACTTGTATTGTTCCCCTTAAATATATACAGTAAAAATTAGTAAATTATTAATAGATAACATTTGCATCAATGCAAGATAGTTATATCATGCTAACACTAATCAAAAGAAAGCTGGAGTAGCTATATTAATTTTTGACAAACCTGAGGTCAAAACAAAAAATAATCAGGGACATAGAGGGGCAATATAGAATGACGAGGTGTTTAATTCTCCCTAAGAGTCTTGCAGTCCTTTAAACATACGCACCAACAACCGAATGCAAAAGTCGGTGAGGCTATAACTGATAGAACCGCAGGAAGAAACAGACAAATCCACTATTACAATTGCTGACTTCAATGGGGGAGGGGGCGGGGGGAGGGCGGAGGGGACTGTCCACAATGTCAAATGAGTGGCTATGACAGCACTTCTCCGCACTAACCCAGGACCCGAACCTGCCCTTGACCAAGCAGCATGCGCCAAACCAGGAAGGAGCGTGGCTGCATTCCGGGTCGTGGGCTGAGGCCGCCTCGCTCTCAGGAGAGGTGACCAGGCCACAGCGGGGCTGGCCTGAGGTGCGTCGGGTGGTGAGCGCAGTGCGGGGTTCTGCCTGAGCTCACACAGGAAGCAATGAGCCGTAACTTTCAAAAACCTTGGACCTCAGGCTCCAACCATCTGGTTGGTGACCACGCCGTGACATGAAATGTGTGATACATGATATAGGGCATATGCTACACAAAATACAATATGGTGTATGTTGCATAGTGTGCAACTCATGTGGCCATATGTAATATGTAACATATAACATTGTATGTCATAGAACATACAATACATGATAGATTACATTGAATATCGTGCCATATGTTTGTATATAATTTCAGCAAACTTTAATCCTTGTTGCCTCACTTTGTCTGGAGCTCTTTCCTTTATTTTGGTTGTAAATCACAAATAACCAGGAGTTATGGCTATTTTTTTCACAATCTGACTTTAGAAAGTCGTTACAGAACTTGAACACACAGGTAACGTGTATGTGCAAATTTCAGGGACGTGAATGGGTTTACTGAAGAAAGTGCTGCCCTCGCTCGGCCGGGGTCTGTGGACCACGGCGCCTAGTGCTGACGCTGCTCGCAGGACGTGGCCCGAGCGTGGCTCCAGGACTCCCGGGACTTCTCCCCGTCTCGCTCTCTGATCAGATAGGCTGGGCGCTGACGGAAAATTTGAACACGTGTTTCTGTGTAGATTTTGACAGAGTGCTGTTATTTCCTGCAAGAGAACAGTTCAATTTCCTGCTCATCATCTCGATCTCTCGCACAGGGACTGCGGGATACAATCTCCCGGCCACCCTGAGTGTGGTTTGAACCCTGAAGATGTCTGATTGCGGAAGTGATTGGATCCATTCTTTCCACCCCAGACTTAATGTGGAAATGATTGCGCATCTCTCTGCTCATAACGCCCGTATCGCACGCGGGTTTGAAATGCGGAGATCTAATTAAAAACTCCTGGTGTTTTTAACACTCTACTGCCAGGCACGATGGGGTTTGCAAAGCACAATGCCCGAGCCTGCCTGGGTCCATTAGCAGACCTGAGTGTCTGATGGTGCTGGTGTTACCCACAGAGCCTGAGGGCACGGGCGCCATGTCACTGCTGCACGGAGAAGGTGCCAGACCCCAAGGGTCAGAAGCTGCCTGACCTGTCCATGTGCACAGGACACAAGGGAAGCTCAGAGTGCCGTGGCGTGGCTGAGGGCTGGCAGGTGCGGGTGTCGCTGTAAGTCCCCTGCTGTGAGCTGCAGAAGCCACATCCCACAGCAGCTCAGGGAGAGCACTCTCAGATCAGGACAAGCCGTGTCGTCGACATTTAATGAAAAGATGGTGTCTGTCCCCGCCTGGACACACGTGGGGCTGCCCTGCCCCGAGCATCTGCTATCAGCCAGACACCATCTTTTCATTAAATGTGCCCTGCCCCTGTCGACGACACGGCTTGTCCTGATCTGAGAGTGCCGCGTGTGGACAAAGAGAGGGACACCTCGGGGCAGTGGGGGGTGGCGCTGCTCTCACATGACAACACAGACACGAAGCCCCCGCCAGGCTGATCTGATCACACCCAGTGTTGGCGGCCCCCAATCTAGCATTGATTGAGCTGTAATCAAATAAGCCTGCGTTCCAGAAACTTCCATTAGATATACTTTAAAATGTACATTATTTTGTAAAAATCGAACTACTGTGCACTTAATAGTTTCAAAAAATGAAAACTATTTGTTAATTTTGAAATTAACTAACCTTTTAATTACTCTGTTGTGTCTGATTTTCACTGGAAAGCATTTAAATTTCTGGTTGCAGCATGGAGGTCCGCAGTTTCAGTTGATCCTCTAGATGGTGTCAGTCATTTGTGACGTTAAGGGCGTCTTGATTTGGGTTAGGTAGAATGTAGATTTGCAGCAATAAGGGGTTGAAAAGCAAGAACGCATTTTTGGGGCATGTTGCCGAAAGCGTGGGTATTCTATTGCATTTTTCCATATTTTAAGTGGATCTTTCTTAGCGTCGAACAATGACTTTATTTTTTTTTCAACATTTTTGAATAATTTTCTTTTTTTTTAATTTCCGCATATTATGGGGGTACAGTTGTTTAGTTTTTGTATGTTTCCCTTGCCCCCCCCCCCGCCAAGTCTGAGCTTCAAGCATGTCCATCCCCCGGATGGTGTGCATCACACGCTTTGTGTATGCATATACCCATACCCTTCTCCCCGCTTCCCCCTGCCCGACATCCAATAAATGTTATTCTTATATGTGCACGTATGTGTTGATCAGTTAATACCAATTTGATGGTTAGTACATGTGATGCTTGTTTTTCCATTCTTGGGATACTTCACTTAGTAGAATGTGTTCCAGCTTTTTCCAGGAGAATACAAGAGGTGCTATATCACCATAAACAATGATTTTAAAATGTCATCTACTGAGAGCTCAATCAATTCCATCTGTAGTTCTTTAGGTGCCTTGGTGATATCAACTAGGTGAGGCTGAAATGCTAATTTGAGGTGATGTCATGATTCTCAAAGTCAGTGAACCTTTCATTGTATTCTCCAATTAACAGGTCTATAACAGCTGCGTATTCTTCAAATGATTTGCATATATCATCCTGATCATCAGTGACCTTTGCTAACTAGGAAAAATGTTCATCTGAAACTTCCTTTTGAAGAAGAAGTGTTCTGAAAAAAGATAGCTTCTTTTCAAATGCTTCGATATTTTTTGCCTCATATCATATATAGACTTAGTTCTACCTTGCAAAGAAGTGACC
The DNA here is from genome assembly GCA_963574695.1 of Propithecus perrieri. NCBI lineage: Eukaryota > Metazoa > Chordata > Mammalia > Primates > Indriidae > Propithecus > Propithecus perrieri. The sequence continues at coordinate 27,267 of CAUYRB010065854.1, read as the reverse complement.
GAGTCGTTTAGATTTGACATGATATCACACAGAAATGCTGCACTCCTATAGAAATCTGCCTTCAACAATTCACATTGCTGATTCTGTTCTTCATAAAATTTAATATCTGTTATCACAGAGATAAAATTTTGGCTAACACCTGTCCTTGCATTGACCAACTCACTTTAGAATAATAGGGCAAATCCACACTGAATACCTCATCCTTCAACTTTAGCATGTTATGAGACTGATGATGCCATGCTGCATTTGCATGAATATAGTTAACAATACTTACAACTTGTTGCAAAGTGTTACTTAAAATAGTAGCTTTAGCACAGAGATTTTGCTGATGAAAGATATTAATACAATTAGAAGAAATGAGAGCATCTGGATCTGTTAATACTTTCTTCATCTGTGCAATAAACCCTTCATGGTTTCCTGTCATGGAAGGTGCACCATCTGTACATACACTCACTAAATTTACCAAATTCAGTCCAACTTCACATTTATTTTGAAAGTTGTCGAAGATATCTATTCCCTGTGTTCTGTTCGCAAGAGTGCCCAAAGCAAGTAACTCGTAGCAAAGAAAATCTTCTGTTATGACCAGAATGAAGTATAAAACCTGCACAGAGTCAGTGGTATCAATTGATTCGTCCAAAGTGATTGAATAATACATATTTTCCTTTTGAAGTGTTGCATGAAGTTGTTCTGTTAAGTTGAAGGCTAATTCATGCTGCCGATCAGTTATGGTTCTCCTTGAAAGAGGCAGTTGTTTGTACTTGGAAATGTTATTAGGGTCTAAGCATCCTACAACTTCGACAATGCATTCTTTCACAATTTCTACATCACTGAGTGGCTTCCCTTTTTCCCCGAGTATATAAGCTACTTTATAAGTTGCATCAGTGGCATTATTTCCAGGTCTTATTGCTGCTTGAGAGAATTGTCTTTGCTTTTGCTTTTTATCTTTTAATTTCTTTAATACAACCTTCTGTATCTCTCCCTCTAATTTAAAATATCTGTGGTCCTTATGAGTGTTATATGTTGATGAGCATTGAGTTTCTTTAATGTTGATATTGCGGTATCACAAAGCAAAAATATCATCTTATCTTTAGCAGAAACAAGATGATATTGCAATTCCCAATCCTCATTAAAAAAAATCTGTTTTCTTCCTTCAGTGTTCCCTTGGTCTTCTTTGACATGATGGGCTGTTAAGCAGACAGAATTAAAAAATACCGTTGAGCTGTGCAACTCTTCACAAATTCCACTTCAAACAGAAACACAGTGCATCATTGTCAAAAGGTGGTAACAGACTGGCGTACTCAAACCCCATAGACTCTGGCCAACCAGCCTCGTAAGTGGAGCTGGTCAGGTGGGGGAAGTTAGAGTTGGAGGCATGAGATTATCTTAGCCAAAAATGCTGAAAATGGTATGCATCTGGGCTGAGCGGAGCTTAGAAGATTGTCTTAGCCAAAGATGGAATTATGGGATTAATCAGAACCTTTCCAATCTCTGCACTTCTGCTCAGAGGCAGGACATTGGTACTTTGAGACAGAAGTCTGCCAACCTCCTCATCTGCCAGCAAATCAATAAACTCCTCTTTCCTTCTCCTAGAAAGAAAGAAAGAAAGAAGAAAGAAAGAAAGCAGAAAGAAAGAAAAGAAAGAAAGAAAGAAAGAAAAGAAAGAAAGAAAGAAAGAGAGAAAGAAAGAGAAAGAAAATAAAAACAAATCATGAGCATAGCAGCCATCAGTTTAGCCCTTATGACTTACTAATGTTCTAATTGTGCAGGTCAATCTGAGAGGATTATTTCATTGAAACTCATTTTATCATTTGGTATTTTAAATATGTTAATGTTAAAAATGAAATAAAAATATAAAAGATGAACCAAAATGTATTAATACAAATAAAAGGATTTGTTCTGAAAAATTTGGATTCAGTCAAAAGGCCACACTCAAGGACCTAGAAGGCCACATGTGGCCTTAAGGCAGCAGGTTCCCCTCCCTGTTCCAAGTATAGTCCTGCCTGTCTGCTGAGAGAGGAGTGTTGAGGTCTCCAACTATAACTGGATTTATATATTTTTTCTTGAAATTCTATCAGTTTTTACTTTATGTATTTTGAATCTCTGTGTTAGGTGCAGACACATTTATAATGGTTATATCTTCTTGGTGAATTGACATTTTATCATTATCCAATGTCCCTCTTGATCCCTGGCAATATTTTTTGTTCCAAATTCTTTCTGGTATTAACATAGCCACTCCAGGTTTCTTTCGACTAGTGTTTGAATACAACTTTTAAAAAACATTTTCACTTAAATTTATATATGTTTTTACTATTCAAATGGGTCTCTTACAACAACATAAAGCTGAATCCGTTTTTATTAAATGCAATTTGATAATCTCTGTCTTTTAGACCATATACATTTAATATAATTGTCAATATGGTTGGGTTTCCATCTACCATTTTGTTATTGTTTGTCCCTCTGTTTTTTGTTTTCTGTCTCCATTTCTTTTGTTCTGGGTTATATATGTATATATACATATATATATTTCATATTTATATTTTACATTTTATTTATATTGTATATTTATTCATAGTAACCATTTACATGTATATTATTTGTATATTTATTGTTCTACTTGAATGCACTGAATTTTTTGCTATATCTCTTTGTATCACCCTTTTAGAAGTAGATTTTTTTCTATGAATTGCTTTTTCAGACTTTATCCTACAGTATTTTTATCTAGCCCACTAGACAAATTGAGTACCAATAGTTTTACTTTGTTTTATTTTTCTTTTCGTCACTTGGCACATAAGGGGTTTTCTAGAAATGATCCTTGAATAAATGAATAAACTTAGCATATTGAATACAAAGCCTATAATATTAACCAACCATTTCATTCTATCAATAGCACCAATTTCCTAAACAAATTGCTTTAAATTTCCTCCTTTCCTTAATAGAAACATCCTGTTTTCTCTGCATTAAAATTTGCTGTTGAGTTTTATTCCTTCTTTAACAGCTTCGTGACCATCTTCCTCAGCACTCAACTCCCGTCTCCCAGCCTTGGCACCCAAACACAGTGTCTACCCAAAGCTGCCTGGCATAGAATAGGCCCCCAATAAACATTTGGTGAATGGATATAACTGGAGTTACTTTTTTCCATCAGTGTTTTGTTTTATTTTGTTTTCCTGTCGGAGACCACGGAACAAAGAATAAAAGGCAACATCCACAGGCAACACATCGTAGCACTTTTTATCGTGTAATACAGAATATTAGAGAAATACATCGCATCCGTGCAATAATAGGAAGTCTATCACAATGGTAGAAGTTATCATAAAAGTGTCCAGCAACTTTCAACTGTTTAAAAAATACAGTAAGTTAGTTGTTATTTTTCCAAGTTCCTTTTGGGTTCGATGCTGTCAAAAACTTCCAAATCGGTGATGTGCTCCAGGAAATCATTTTATGAGGGATCCAGGGAGCCGTGTTTTCACAGGTGAGCGCCTTTGCTTTCAGTGTCACGCACTGTATCCACGCGATCGAAACAGTTATCCTCACGAGTCCTGCAGCAACAGTGTGTCCTTTGACTTCCGAGTCACGGAAGGAAAGTGATCGACGGTGTGGACTGTTCAGGTACAGCAACTAAAATAATGGAAGTATCTCCCACGTCACCTGGAACTTGCCGGGGTGCTTCTTGCCGGAAGGTTGTGTGGAAGGAAGACCGAGCAGCGCCTCCGTCCCCCACGGTGCCGCCAGGGCAGTGGCATTTTCAAGGCATATGAAGATGTTCCTGGCATCTTTCATGATTGCAGTCATGGTCCTCTTCCTATAATTGTGATGTTTTTACCCGAGTGTGTGCGTTGCACAGCAGTGGGGTGGCAGCGCTTACCTAACACGCTGGCGAGGCGGCTGCGCTCCTGGCCCCGGCGCTTGCCAGCGTCAGCGCTGACCACTTCCGCTCCCGCCGCCCAGCGTCTAGTGCACACAGGCGGTGCCTGCACCGGCCCCACAGCCCCCAGGTAAATCCCACCTTAGATGCTTCTCTACCTACCTGACTGTCGTTGTCCTTGGGAACCCAATTCAAGCTTAACCTCCACCGAGAAGTTTTCCTCAACCCTAATATAATTTATAATTTGAAATAAAATCCTAACTAAAAAACTAACATTTATAAAGCATCTGAAGTTCTCAAAACACCTTTATGAATATTATTTTTTAGCTTTCAAAATATCAGAATGATTATTGTCTCCGTTTAAAGCGATGCGGTGGAGATTCGGAGCAGTTAATGCCTCACTCAAGACCAGGCAGACGAGCGCAGCCGCCCAGAGCTGTGCTCACGTTCTGGTTTCTAACCTGGGCTCGGCCCACCCCACTACGGAACACGGCTAAACGCCATTTGCAGGCATGTTTGCTAACACTGAATTGCACGGCTGTTTCCCGGATTAAAAAAAAAAGGTGCTTTGATAGCACAGTCTATGCCTTATGTTTCCATGTTTATTTCCCACTGCTCTTCAAACACTCATGGATTTTTCAGCGGTGGGTGCGTATTTATGACCAATAGCCAGCAAGTGTCTCTTCTTTTATTAGCAAGTTAGTGGCTGGAGTTTTATTGACCATCCGGGCATCCATGTAACAGGGGATCCGGAGTGGTGGAAAGTCAGGCGCTGGGAGACACTGGCCCTGTGTGGGCCACACCTGCAAAGCCGCCCCCATTTCCCAGTGCTGGGTGGACTTCCTCAAGAGGGTCAAGCCCCACCTCCTATTTTACAGGGGAGACTGAAGCCCACGGAGTTTAAGTGACTTTTCAAGTTCATGTAAGTGAGCAGTAGCAGAGTTGGCCGGTTTCCTCCCCACGGTTTCCTGACCCCAGGGCTGATTTCCTCCTGCTGTCCTGCGTGGCTGCTGCTTCTTCCCCATCGGGGGGATTAGGGTGCCTCCAAATTGATTGGCAGAGTCGAGCAGATCTAACCATGCACCTGGACCTCAAGAACTGCAGCAGAGCATTTCATCATCAGACGAGCTACTTTACAAATCCAATTAAAACATTCTCGCTTATAAACGGGAGCTAAATAATGTGCACACATGGACACAGAGATTGGAATGATCGACACTGGAAACTGGGAAGCTTGGGGGGGTGGGGGGCAAGAGAGACGAGAAATCATCTAATGGGCACAAGGTACCCTGAGTAGCCATGGTGGACATGTTTAGTGATGCTACACTGAAAGCCCAGACTTTACCGATAGGCAACATATCCATGTAATGAAATTGCATTCATATCCCCTAAATCTAGGGGAAAAAATCAAAACGTCTTTTAGTATTAGCTGATCTTTATCATTTTCAAGAAATGTAGAAATATATTTTTTCAGAATGTTTTATTGATAATGATACATTTAAATTTTTTTAAATTAAATTATTTATCCAAATTACAGAAGCATATTTGCTAGTTATTAAGGACCTCCCTTGGGCTAGATACTTACACTAAGTAAGAACTTAATCAGAATAGGACAGTCAGTACTCACACCAGCCCTGTGCCATGGATACTGTTGCCCCATTTAAGAGCCGGGGAAGTGGAGGCTCAAATTAACTACCCACCCGAAGACACACCCGTGCCCGTGGCAGCCTCAGCCCAAGGGTGGACGCTGGAGCCGGAACTCTGAGCTCTGGGCTGCTCCTGCCTCTAACTAATCGGCGCTTTGCGAATGTGGGGCTCGTAAGGCTGCGGTTTTCTTCATTCTGTGCACGAGGACTCACCGCTCCTGCCCTTTAGGAGAAGAACTTGAGCAGAGTCACAGAGCTGTTTTGCAGAAGGAACCCAGGGTGCGGTGCCCCTGTGGCGTTTTGTTTCCTTAGCTTTGTTAAATCTTTTAATTAAAGCATGTTAACAAAGCCAAAGAAAAAAATAAATGGCACTGCTTGCAAGGAAATTAAATCGAGGAACTAAGCCCATTTATAATTATTGTATTTCAATTAGGCTGTAGCAGGGCTGGGTGAATAAAAAGATAAAAAGAAGCAACACTAATGTTGGAGTTTCATAAATATTTGCAAAGACCTGTTAGAAAGAGAGCGATATAAATAATGCTTTAAAATGGTCAGGCATCCCTGGGCAGTGCCCTCTATGCTAATTTCTACACGAAATAATTCATCTGCAATGATCTCACCGAAATATATTGCAGGAAGCTAACAAAGCCTATTTTTTTTTTCCTCTTCAACAAATGCAAGGAATTCCCTCGAAGAAAAATGTTATATCAATGCATGATAAACTTTTAATTTTTTATTTTAAAATTAAAATACAATTAAACGTTTGAAAGAGCTAGAATTAAATTCCAATCCTTCCTCTATATTTTAATGCTTAAATATCTAATATTCACTGGAACAGGGAAAAAGATAAATCATCAACTTGTGTTTAAGCCACACTTTTCTCAGCATTTAAAAGTAGTATATGGATATAAATTTTTTTATTTTGAAAAAATTTTTAAATGTAATTTAACTTTTTTAACAAAAGAAATTAGGTGAACGCTGCCTTGTCCACACCAATGCAGGTGCGGGAAATGGGTGGAAGGATTGGTCTCTGGCGAGCGGCCACCTGAGCCGCCTGGCGCACAGGGCAGGACCCGCATGGCTCCTGTGCCTCAGGAGGGCTGCGGCCAGGAAGGGACAGGGTCCTGGGCGTGCCCCTGCCTGGCTGTCACGACGTCCCCGCCGTGGGCAGGCGAGGCTGCTCTGTGACTAGCGCTGGCGTCTGAAGTAGGGTCGCAGTCGCAGAAAAGGTCTCGTGCTTTGTGCAGATTCTACAGGAGGCCGTCGGTGGTGAATCGAGACACTGGACGTGCTTGGGGAACCGAGGGCGTTACGGCTGCCATCTTCCACCAGGACCTCGGCTTTCGTTTGTCTTTTCTGGACCAATGATGGGAAGCCGGCCTCGCTCATGTCCCCTCCTGTCATCCACGGGGAGAAGGCGTTCTGGGGACTACCTGCTGCCAGCTCCGGAGGAGGCAAGGGAGGCAGCACACGGAAAATAGTTCTTTAGCAATTAGACGGGGTCATTTCATGTCTGTGGAATCTAATACCAACATAGACGTGAGCATAGAATTTTATGACTTGAAAATTTCCTTTTACTAGGAATTTTTTGAAAATATTTTGTAAAAGTGTTTATACACATCAGTTGGAAAATACAGCACCCGATCCCCGGCCTTCCGCACAGTCTGAGAAATCCTGGTGTAGAGTGTTTTACTCCTGTCTGGTTCGAATCCAGACGTCATCCCATAGGACGTGGTGGGGGAGAGTGGCGAGGAGGCGCTGACCCTTTGCAGGCGGGTGCCGAGGGTCTGGAGCAGGCTGGAGGGGCCACTGGGGCCAACGGGATCGTCCTCCAGGTGTGTTTCCCTCCTCGGCACAGCTCAGCCTCCTCCCTGGGGCAGTGTCCTCTTTATTCTCCCTGAGGCTGCCAGCCCCACGGGGATTCCTGGTGACTGTGCACTTCGAAAAGGGTCCCCTCATGGGTCCCCTGGCAGGGGTCCCCCGGGGTGGGCAGTAGGTTTGAAGCAAGACCTCGAAGCTGCGTTGCCCGGGAGCCACCGTGGGCTGTGGGCGCGGAGCCGTCCCTGGGCCCCTACACTGTCATCTGGCAGCAGGGGACCCGCCACCGCCTGGCTTTAAATTATGAATAATAAATAATTGGATCCCCACACCCCAAATTAGACAGAATCATAAGATTCCCCCGTTGCCCAGGGACTGCCCTCCTCAAAACAAAAGGAAAAACTAAAAGCAGAGCAGAGGTGAAACCTAACTCGGCACCCACACTGGAGGCCACGGAGCCGCAACCTTGGTGCCCCCTGCCTGGCCAGTGGGACCCCCGCCAGGTCCCATTCCTGGGCGGCCCTGATGGTGCAGACTGGGGGTGCCCTGTGGCCTCCCCACCAGGAACACCAACCACGTGGGCTTAGAGACAGTGCGGGACCCCTAACTGGAAAGAAAGCCAGGAGCTTCCTTCAGGGAGAGGAAGGGCGGGATTCTTCCCGACCTGGTTCCCGCAGGGGGAGGCGGGCCTGGGCCGGATGGGGCAGCCCTGCTCCCTGTTCCTCCTCCTCGCCCCCGGGGCTCGGCGGCGCCTCCTCAGTCTCCACTTTCCCCTGTCCACTCACCGGCCGGCAGGGCTCCAAGACATTCCTAATTCCAATCCTTTTATGTCTTACTGTTTTTTTGGAATATAAAATATGCATTTTCGTATGAAATATAAAGGCTTTATTCTTAGTGCAACAATTTTCCGTTTAGTCTATAGGACGCATTGAGTTTGCTGTATTAAACCTCCAGGAAAAAACCAAACACCTGTGTGCGTGTGTGCGAGTGTGGGGCGCACATGCTGCCTTTGTTACACAGGCTGCCCTGCTCTTCGAGAGGACGTGTGACGTTCAGGGGACAGCCTGCACTCACCAGAGTGTTTATTAAAGCAGGTGCATGTAGGCAAAGGTTCAGGGGGAGAAGCAAACGCACCGACCGCCCGGCCCCGGCGGGTCAGGCCGCGGCGAGCGAGGAGCGCGGGACGGAGCAGCAGGGCCCAGGCCGGCTGCAGCCTCCTCCTCGCTCTCCAATTGCTTTAGCCCCGAGCGGTTGACATTTACCCCAGCCAGATAATCGAGGAATAGCATTTGCGCTGCAGTTTAACACGACCTCTGCCTCCACGGCTCTTTCTAGATTAGCTTCTTTAAAAAAAGGAAGAAAGAAAGAAAGAAAAATGGTCGCTGACACCGCGGTGAGGCGGGAGGTGGGAGGGGAGGGGACCGGGAGGCGCGGGAGGCTCTGCCCTTGGGGGCTGCGGGAGCCACCGTTAAGAGGGGTGTTAAAGAGGGCAACGGGGCGCAGGGCCGGGGGTCAGGCTGGAGGGAAAGGTTAATGGATTGACTATTACCTGCCTAGGAAGCCGCGCTGCAACGCTCGGGGGGATTCTGGTGCTTCTGTTCCTACCGTGGAACTAAACGAGGGGCGTGATCCAGCCTCGCGTTGGAGGGTGAGTTGGCCTGCTGATTTTCAAGAAGATATGCAAGCAAATAGTACACGTCTTTAAAACTCACACTATGTCTGCCTGTAAGAACCTGGCTGGTGACAGAGAACAGGACCCTGTCCCCTGGCCCTGCGTTCTGGTTCATTCCTATCGTCCCGGTTACACACAACAGACCGACTAGGTGTGGCTATTCTCTGGGTATAATCGATGGTCGCGAGGGGCTGGGGTGCAGAAATGAAAACATCAACCCGTAGATGGAAAGCACATGTTGAATGACAAATGCGAAAAGCTGATTTGAAAAAGAGAGACCAGAGACAGCTCATAGCACCAGGCACCGGCCACTCCTTCTCCCCCTCAAGAGCTGCTTCCCGTAAAATCCCGTCAGCTGAATAGCCAGGAATCAGGTTCTCCCACAGAAATGGCAAAATAGCGGGACACGTTGCCCAACGGTGCCTCCTCCGACGACCACGCCCTGTACTGCAGGTGGTGCCGTTTCAGGAAATCCCGGACACATGCTGGCCCCGCCGGAGGGAAACTGTTAGTATGTATCACCTGGGTGGGCACCTGGCTTCCCAGGAACACCTACGTCTGAAAGAGATGCTGCCTTCCTTGTAAACCGAGACTGGGGAGAGAGCAACAGAATTCTTTAGTCATTTCTACGGGTGGGAATATATGCCCCACTAAAACAAAATTATTCTCTGTGGCCACTTCAGGCAAACGTACCCGTTTGTGTTTTGGTGACATCGAGCTGTAGTGCCAACTCTGGGATTTCTTTTGCGTCATGAGCTTAAACTGTAGACCTGGAAATTTGCAGGATGGACACATGAGGAGGCAGCCGATGAACCGACCCCGTTAGGCAGAGTACAGCCGCTCCGCTCCGTGGAACGAGCACCTACGGAAGTGGAGACGCCTCTCGAGTTGATACGTCTGCATGGTTACGGCTGTTGACGACGTCGGCCACGGGAAATTTGTTAAATCCCCGAATGCCCCGGAGGACGTGCACACCCTTTCCAGTGATTTTTACTGTCGTTTGTGTCGTTTTACTATTTTCCTTTTGCTGCGTTTGCACGCCCTGACCTCGCGCGAGCGCCGTGAATTCCCGACACGCGCGTAGCACTTGCTGGACGCTGTTCTGATGGCATAACATGTTCACTACTAAGATTAATTCATTTAAACATGCCTATCAGAGGTAGATTTCCAGATTTTTTTGATGAATTAAAATCTAAAGATTTGAACTAATCCAAAGAAGTAAAATCCTTTATGACCAGACGGATGCGGGAAAAGGAGACGGACAGAGGGAAGGAGAGAGACTGAAGTTTCTCTTAAGGGTTAAATTGATTTTCAGTGTCCGCTCCCTTAAGATGCGTCAATTCACGGCAAAGTTGCACTGTCGTGAGGCTGGAAACCGTATCACAGCCCAAGCGCTACAAATTGCAAAGAACATTCTACTCCTAAGCCTTTCTGATGTTGCTAACTCTTTGGTTATGGTCGCTGCGTGCCCTACAAAAGTCGATTTGGACGTTGCTCTTCCAGGCGCCGTTATGTGTCAGGAAAGGCCCCAGGTGTGCCCGCCGCCTGCGCGCACGGAGGACATCAGCGAGGAAGCCCTGGCAGTCAGCTTCCTCCCGCTCTGACAATGGCTTTGAAAGGGGGACCCGCTGACCCTGGAGGGTTTGTGCTTGTTCTTTAATTAAGAGGGAAAGGGTTTCAGTGGAGAGAAGGCTTTGGGCTTCCTTCGTAATTTTTGCTGACCAATCCAATTATGGGGGTAACTGCAAGCGTATCTGGAAAGGCGTGGCGGTCTGAAGATGATCAGTCACCAAATAGATCAAGATCCAACCGAGTGCTCCGTCCTTCTGAACGTTATGTCAGAGGAGAAAATTAAAGACAACAGCAGAATCTCAATGTTAAAAATGAAGCGAGTTGTTATCCGTTACTGGCTCTTGCTGCCCGTTTCTGGGGCTTGATTTGCACGAGCGTGTCTTCGGTGCACACGTACGGCGTCCCGCGGGCCGCGGGAGGTTGGAGGTGGCTCCGTGCACACTGTGGTCTGTGGCTGGTTCTGCCTGCCTTTGAATCCTTCCCACACAAAGAGCCGGCAACAATAGCCAGGCGCTCCTCCCTGCAAAGGTGAATATTAAAATAGTCTGTTTAGTTTTTAGTTCAACAATCCACAAGGGCTGTATCTTTCTGAACGCATTTATTTCAAGGTACTTAAAAACGGACTTTTATGAGATTATTTAGGCAGCGATTATTTTTGTTGAGAAATGTGTCCTTTATCCGGCTAATTCATCCCCTGCTAAGACGTTTCTGTTTGTCAGAATGCCAGGGTTTCTGATAAATGACGGAAGACTGACTGCTACACTTTATTAAAAAGTAATAACAATTTTTGTACGCACCCTTCACATTGTGAGGGGCCATGAATCAGAGGACACTGCCTGTCTGGGCCTGATAAATGGGCCGTTTACCAGCTGAGGAGTTATTTAGGACTGGCTATTAATTTAAATCACATTTATCTTCCCTGAATGGGGGAGGCAGCGGAGATAGGGCTGCAGATGACCAATGGCGCGGCTAAGTGCACATTATTTATTACCGCGCTGCGGCGGGGCTGCACAATATGTTAAAAAAAAAAAAATAGTGCCAATTACCGTGGTTAATCTCGTCAGGGGCAATAACAAATTTCCCTCCAACACGAGGCAATTTTTATTCTTGCACTTTTTCTCCTCTGCGCACAGACTTTGCTTATGATTCTCCATCATTAAACTCAATTTTCTCACTCTTTTCTGAGCGCTCACGGGAAATGTTTGCGTCTCCGCTTCACTTCGGAGAAAGCGCATCTTTAATGTGCTGTTCGCCAGCAGGTGTGTTCTCTGAGCCCTTCGTGAATGTGTGTGGATGACATGGGGAGGGGCCAGGTGTTGCAAGCCAGACTGGCCAGATTTCGTTATTAAATGTTTCCTCGTTAATAATCATGCCTTTAGCAGAGCTTTTCAAGTCACCTAATTCCCAATACGTAGAATAGCAATTGGGAAGAGCCGATCATTAGCATTTTTTGGCCAATTAACTTCAATTTGATTGATCTACTGTGGAAAATTAAAATATTTCTAACAAAACGCACCTTCGCCACAAATTGAATCCAGACACGAACACTGGACTTGCAGTTAGAAAGCCCAAACCCGGTGCGTGCTGCTCCCCAGGCGGGACCATACCCCGGGCCTCGCTCTGCAGAGCAGGAGTCAGTCCTGGCGCGGTTTAGGCCTCCGTCTTGCTCTGCAGCCTTAGCGGCCTAACGGGCTCCCCGAATCATGCATCCACGACCTGGCTACAGCAGCGTCTTGCTTTCCTGCATTGCTACACCCCCAAATTGGAGAGAATCCAATTCGAATTGTTTAACACCAATTTGTGTTAAACAGAATCAAAATTCAAATGCAGATTCGCATAATCGAAACATACTGTGTTTGTGGTGCTCTGTGATTGTGTTTACGCTTGCTTAGGTGCAAGCAAAATGATGATTTTAGAATAGCAAATGCATTTAATGTTCCGGCTGTTTCTGACAAAGTAACACTGTGGTTTCCGGGGGCAAAGGCATATACAGGGAAACCGACACGTGACGTTGAACGAGCACGACCTGGAAACCTGGTGCGGCCCGAACACAGCTGGCTCGTTTGCTCTCGTGACTACTGGTTTGACACCTGGCGGCTGGTCAGGTGCTGGCGGAATCCAAACAAAGACAGTGGGGTTCCTGGGATCTCCTCACACAAAGCGCGTTGGGAGGACATGTGAACCGGCCCAGTCCTCAGCGTCAGGACGCAAGTCCCAGCGGGACCTCCGTGGAGGGCCTGTGCATCCCGCCGCCCACGCTGCTCCGCCTGTGAGCACACCCGGCCGGCACAGATCCCCCCGAGTGCGCCCTCCTGGCCACCGGGCCGGCCACCTTGAGTGGCTCCAGCAGGGCACCTTGCGGAGAACGCAGAGCTAGAAAGGAAAACTGAGTGTATGTATATGTATTTGCATACGTGTGCGTAGATACACACATACACATGTGAATATATGTGTATACTTAAACATATTTAAATTAATACAGTTCATCAGATAAAGTTAATAAATACATAAATAAAATTTTAAATGCAATCCACTTCTTTTTTACAGGGTTTGGTCCTGAGTTTGGTGCAGTCAAGTTTCGGGAAACACTCCTACGGCGGGGGTGTGCCCAGACCCCCTCTGAGGCTGACACGAGTGTCTCCCACCCTCTTGCGATTTCTTTCGTTGTGTTTCACTAACCCTCCCCCAGACCTTGCGGTCTCCTCTGCCCCAGGTTCCTCTCCCCAGCCTGTCCCCACCACTGGCCTGGGCGGGGACTGTCATTCTCACTCTCGCTTCCGTTTCCCAGCTGGACGGAGCTGGCCTCGGCCCCTCCATGCACAGAACGCTGCGCTGGCTCGGAGCCGGAAAGGCAAAACCCTGCTCTGGTGAGACGCAGCCAGCCGACACTGCAGAAAGCGTGCGGTCTCTGTGAGGGGTGGGGTTGTCCTCACACTCAGCGGCGCGGGCTCGTCAGATGTGAGCTGCCCCCGCCGTGCCCTGCTGGATCTGCTGACCCAGGAAGCTCGCACGACTCCTGCGCCTGTTTCCTCTCCCCAGCAGGGTGATGATCAACACTGCCGCCTTCCGGGATCCAGTGTGTTTGCCTCCAATGCCGCCTTGGAATTACTTCTGTTGTTACTTATATTTCAGAGCTCACGGCTGAATTAACTCTATGGCAGAGAACACAGGCAGCATGCAAAGACGGCAGAATCTCAGCCGACCGTCAGCGGCCATCTCGGGTAGGGAGGTTAAGTCGCGCTGCAGGAACAGAGAACCCGCCTCCTAGTGGCTTACGGCAGCAAGGGTTCCTTTCCTGTGATGGGGGCGCGCCTCCTCAGAGACACTCAGGGGTCCGGGAGGGAGGAGCCAACGTTGAGAGAACAGAGTTCTGGAAGGTCTCCACCTGTCCCCAAAGTGCTCCAGCCTAAAGTGCATGTATCAGTTCTCCTTGGTGGAGGGGGAGTTAAGCCGCTTCTGTCTCCTGTAGTTGAGACGCTCAGAGCACGTGGACGGAGTCCCCTCCCTCCCACCATCAGCGTGGGAAGACAGGGGAGGATGCTGAGGCAGAAAGGGTGCCCACTGCTCAAGCAGGGGACAAGGTGCCCACGTCCTGCAGAAGGGTCAGGCACGTAGCCACCACCTGCGGGTTCTCAGCTCGACCTTCTCCTGATGGTCCTGGGGTGTCAGCCCTTCCACGCGGGGCTCCTGGCAGAGGCAACAGAAGCCCAACTATTCAGGGTGGGGCAGGGTCCTCACTCCTGTTGGAGGGGCCAGGCAGGTGAGTGTTCGCCACTGCACTGAAGGAAACAGAACAGAACAGAACAGACCAACACAAAGCATGGTTTGGGCTTGGAGTGGCTTAGGACCCAGAGAGGGGACTGTTCCAGACCCTTCCCCAGACACCAGTGAGTTTTACATACTGCACATCAGAGTCCTAGAGAACTCAGAGTTCACTGATCTTCCCCTTGCTTGCCCAAGCCACTGTCTCCCCACCGTCATGGCCCCGGAGCCTCGGCTTTTGGCCTCCAGGTCGACCAAGCCACTGCTTCCCAGGTGGGTCTCAAAGCAACCTGGAGTCCTTCCTGCTCTCACCAGCTGGACCTGCCCTCTCCAGCTTTGGGCCGTAGTCTCTCTTTCTGACCCAACTTGAGACCCACCCTGTGAGGATACGCCCTGGACGTCCCTCTCCAATTCCCCCGTCCAGCGCCTGTGCTGCTCACACTGGCCCCTGCTCATGGGAGGACCAGCTGTCCTCTGGCCCCTGCAGGAGTCACTGCCGTTTTTCTGACGCTTGTCAGGAAGTTCTGCCACCTCCATCCTGGCGGCGTGGGCGGAGCCTGGATGCTGTGACTACCTGAAAAGGCAGCGGTCCTCAAGCTGGTAAGTGCTGTCACCTCCAGCTCTGAGGCTCATCCTCCCTGCCCACTGCGACTGACCTTCTAGCTCAGCTAGAGGGTCATTGTCCCATCATGTGCTCCAGGTAGAGACACACTAGAGGACTAGGAACTCGGGGAGTCGTAAGGGTCACATAGTTCAGCCTGAGGAGTTGATAGGCCCAGAAGGAGGCCAGGCTCAGGGGGTGCTTTTTGTCACCTGCTCGAGTGTCAGGGTGCCCTCTGTGAGTGGCACAGTCTCTTCTGGGTGCAGAGAGGGGACGGTGGGCATGTGTCAGAACTGCTCCGTGCAGACACCCCTCCCTAGGCCACCTGCTTTCCTGGGTCCGTTAGTTGATACGATCACGTTCGTGTATCTTACCTATCTGGTGCCAGGTCCTGTGATTGACACTGAGGCCTCGGGGAGGGGCCGAGCAGAAACATCTGCCCATGTCCCTGTTGCTCTATGCACCCTCTTCTTCCTCACAGCCTCTAGGACCTCCAAAGATTAGGATGTCATGTTATGACAGTGAATATAACAGCTAGTTTGGGGTGGGCACCAAGAAAAACAAAAATCAGAAAAAAATAGAATATCTGTTCAACATGTGAATTCTACCACGTTCTCATGTAGCTACTTTTAAGTTTTTCCATATATTCTCTAGCTTAAAGTTTAAAATAAATACCAAATTTTATATATATTTGGTATTTATAAAATTTGGCATTTATTTTAATATCATATTTTTATCATCATTTGTGGTGTGTATACATACCACAAATTATGATAAAACATGAGGATGATAACTAGCCAATTTTAAATATCTACATGTGGGCTGTCCGGAAAGTATCCAGCCATGTGACTGTTCTCATTATGTTAACAATGGCTGCATACTTTCCGGACAGCCCACGTGTGTGTGTGTGTGTGTGTGTGTGTGTGTGTGTGTGTATTTAAAATTGGCTAGTTACCATCCTCGTGTACTATCATAATTTATGTTTTACATTTTCTCATATTATTTGATTAAATGTTTGATCAAGTTTGCAAAGTTAACCAGTTTTGTGTAGCTATGATCCTAGTTTGGAGATTACTTGCAGTGACAAAAGCATAAAAATGTTGATAGTGATTATAAACACACGATATTTTCCTGATCGATGTTTTAACACAAAGCTAGATCATCAATTCTTAAGCCTTTAAAATACTCATTAGAGCAATCCCAATGTTAATTTTCAGAAATTTCTTTCAAGTAATCTTTTAATTTTCTGAGTTACAAAGCAGGTGAGACTTTCTTCTATTTTCAGAAAAGTCTACCTTCTATGGGCTTTTCATTTGATAATAAAATGTTTTTAATTTTTGAAGTCTGGTAATGTGATACCTCCAGACTTGTTTTTTTTCCTTAAGATTGCTTTGGCTATTTGGGCTCTTTTCTGGTTCCAAACTAAGCGTAGGTCTGTGAAATATGACATTGGTATTTTGGTGGGGATTGCATTTAATCTGTAAATTGCTTTGGGTAGTATGGACATTTTAGCCATGGTGAGTCTCCTGATCCTTGAGCATGATGTAATTTCTCATTTGTTTGTGTCATCTGTGATTTCTTTCTCAGTGTTTCGTAGTCCTCTTTGTAGAAATCTTTCATCTCCCTGGTTAAGTATGTTCCTAGGTATTTTATTTTCTTCGTAGCTATTGTGAATGCTATTGAGTCTTTGATTTGATTCTCAGCTTAACTGCTGTTGGTGTACAGGAATGCTACTGATTTGCGTATATTGATTTTGTAACCTGAGACTTTGCTGAATTTATCAATTCCAGGAGTCTCTTGGTGGAGGCTTTGGGGTTTTCTAAATATAATATATTGTCAGCAAAAAGCAATAGTTTGACCTCCTCTTTAACAATTTGGACAACATTTATTTCTTTCTCTTGCCTGATTGCTCTGGCTGGGACTTCCAGCACTATGTTGAATAGAAGTGGTGACAGTGGGCACCTTTGTCTTGTTTCATTTCTTAGTGGAAATGCTTTCAACTTTTCTTCATTCAGTATGATATTGGCTGGGGGTTTGTCATATATGCCTTTTATAATTTTGAGATATGTTCTTTCTATGCCTAGTTTGTTGAGCTTTTTTTATCATGAAAGGGCGCTGAATTTGTTGAATGCCTTTTCTGCATCTATTGAGATGATAATGTGGCTTTGTTTTTGCTTCTGTTTATGTGGTGAACCACATTTATTGATTTATGGATGTTGAACCATCCTTGCATCCCTGGGATGAAGCCCACCTTGGTCATGGTTGATTATTATTATTATTTTTTTTGATGTGTTGTTGAATTTGGTTTGCTAGTATTTTATTGAGGATTTTTGCATCTATATTCCTAAGGGATATTGGTCTGTAGTTTTCTTTTTTTGCTGTGACCTTTCCTGACTTTGGAATCAAGATGATACTGGTTTCATATAATGAGTTGGGGAGGATTCTGTACTTCTCAATGTGATGGAATAATTTCTACAGTATGGGTATCAGCTCTTTTTTGTAGGTCTGGTAAAATTTGGCTGTGAATCCATCTGATCTGGAGCATTTTTTTGTTGGAAGATTTTTTTATTGCTGCTTCAATCTCAGTGCCTGTTACTTGTCTGTTCAGGGTTTCTATTTCTTCCTGCTTGAGTCTTGGGAGGTTGTGCATTTCCAGGAATTTGTTCATTTCCTCTATGTTTTTGAGTTTATATGTATAGAGATGTTCATAGTATTCACAGTTTTCTCTTCCTTTTCTAGTTCCTTGATGATATTTTGTATTTCTGTGGCATCACTTTTATGGTCATTAAATATTAAATATATGATCTTGAATCAAAATTTTAATTTATCATATCTCAAACAAGAAGCAGTACGATTAATCAAAGTATGTGACTAAACTATCAACACAGTCTTGAGACCTTAAAGGTAGTTTGTTTATGCCAGCAGCGAGAAGCCTGGAGAGCAAGTGGCAATGAAATTTTGAAAGGCATTTTTCCCCTGCTTGTTGAGAATTGAATATTTTTCCTCACAAGAAGTAAGTAGTCCAAAGCCTGAGAGAAGTTGAAGTCAGTTGGTGCAGGGTCTGGTGAATATGGTGGATGACAAGAGAGTTTCCAAGTCTCCATAGTCTCTGTAGTTTGAGCAGCGTTATTTATGCAACATGTGGCCAATCATTGTCTTGCAAGAGGATTGGCCTATCTCTATTGATCATTGTTGGTTGCTTAATCACAAGCATCTTCCTCATTTTGTCCAATTGGTTGCTGTAGACATCCACTGTAATTGATTGACCAGGTTTCATAAAGCTATAGTGGATAGTACCAGTACTGGACCATCAAACAGACATCATTACCTTTTTTGGATGTTTGGTTTTGGACTGTATTTCAGCACTTCATTTTTACCCAACCATTGCGCCAAACACTTGCAATTGTCAAAAAGAATCCATTTTTTCATCACACATAAAATACGGTGTAGAAATGGTTCACCTTTATGTCATGACAGCAAAGAAAGGCAAGCTTCGAGATGATTTCTCTTCTGACACTGGTTTAATTCATGCAGTACTCATCTCTCCAGCTTCTTTACCTTGTTGATTTGTTTCAAATGGCCCAGTATTGTTGGAATAGTAACGTCAAACCTTGATGCTAATTCACATGTAGGTTGAGATGGATTTGCTTCCACTACAGCTTTCAGCTCATCATTACCCACCTTGGTCATCAGGTTGTCCACATGGCTCATTTTCAAGATTAAAATCACCAGAATGGAATTTCTCAAACCATCAACACATCATATGTTCATTAGCCACATCCTTTCCAAACACTTTGTTGATATTTGGAGCTGTCTGTGCTGCATTGGTTCCACAATGGAACTCTCATTTGAAAATAACATATATTTTTGACTTATCCAGAGATATACAAAAATTGTTCTAAAAAAATTTGAAAGATAATCACAAGCCAAACCATGTATTTGAAAGACTAAGGATGTACCTTCACAATAAAAATAAAACAAGTCAAAGTGATGTGTCAGAGATATAACTGTCAAACTTAGTACTTAAGGAAGTCAGACATTTTTGTACTTAATAACTTAAGATCTCCTTTTTCATTTCTGATTGAACTTATTTGTGTCCTTTCTCTTCTATTCCTGGTTAATCTAGCAAGAGGTCTATCCATTTTGTTTATCTTTTCAAAAAACCAACTTTTTGTTTCATTGATCCTTTGGATTGATTTTTTGTTTTCCATTTTATTTAGTTTTGCTCTGACCTTAGTTATTTATTTTCTTCTGCTGACTTTGGGTTTGGTTTTCTCTTCCTCTTCTAGTTCCTTCAGATATGTCATTAGATTGTTAATTTGTGATCTTTCTGTCTTTTTCATATAGGCATTTAAGGCTATGAATTTTCCCATTAGGGCTGCTTTTGCTGAATCCCATAGATTTTGATAACCTATGTCACTTTTGTCATTCAGTTTGAGGAATCTTTTGATTTCCATCTTAATTTCATTATAGACCCAATAATCATTCAGCAGTAGATTATTTAATTTGCATGATTTTTTGTAGAATTGAGTGTTTCTCTTGGAGTTGATTTCTAGTTTCCTTCCACTGAGGTCTGAGAAGATACATGGTATGATTTCTACTTTTTTGAATTTGTTGAGACGTGTTTTGTGGCCTAACATATGATCAATCTTGGAGAATGTTCCCTGTGCTGCTGAAAAGAACATACATTCAGTAGTTTTGGGGTAGAATGTTTTGTAAATGTCTGTTAGGCCCATTTATTCTAGAGTCCTGTTTAAGTCCAATGTTTCTTCATTTATTTTCTGCTTGGATGATCTGTCCAGTTCTGTCAGTGGGGTGTTGAAGTCCCCAGCAGTTATCATACTGCTGTTTATCTCTTTGCTTAGATCTAGTAGAATTTGCTTTATGAATGTGGGTGCTCCTGTGTTAGATACATTAATACAATATTTAGGATTGTTTGTCTTCACACTATACTACAAAGCTATAGTAACCAAAATAGCATGGTATTGGCACAAAAATAGAGACATAGACCAATGGAACAGAACAAAGAACCCAGATATAAAATTGTCCACAAATCATCAGTGAACTGATCTTTGACAAAGCAGATAACAAAACACACTGGGGAACAGAAACCCTATTCAATAAACAGTGCTGAGAAAATATGATAGCCACATGCAGAAGAATGAAACAGGATCCATATCTCTCATCACTCACAAAAATCATTTCAAGATGGATAAAAGACTTAAATATAAGGCATGAAACCATAATAGTTGTAGAGGAAAATGTTGGAAAAACTCTTCTAGATATCAGCTTCGGCAAAGAATTTATGAAACAGACTCCAAAGGAAATCACAGCAACAACAAAAATAAATAAATTGGACTTGATTAAATTAAAAAGTCTTCTGCACAGCTAAGGAAATAATCAACAGAGCAAATAGATAACCTATAGAGTGGGAGAAAATATTTGCAAGTTATATATCTGATAAAGGGCTAGTAACAAGAGTCTACAAAGGACTCAAGCAAATCAGCAAGAAAAAAATAAGAAACCCCATTAAAAAGTGGGCAAAAGACATGAATAGAAGCTTTTCAAATGAAGACAGTCAAATGGCTAATAAACTTGAAAAAATGCTCAGTGTCACTAATCATCAGGGAAATGCAAATTAAAACCGCTATGAGATATCACTTTACCTCAGTTAGAATGACTTTTATTAAAAAGTCCAAAAACAATAGATGCTGGCGTAGATGCAGAGAGAAAGGAATGCTTATACACTGTTGAAGGGAATATAAACTACTAGTTTGTATTCTTCTATGGAAAACAGTATGGAGATTTCTCAAAGAACTAAAAGTAGACCTGCCATTCGATCCAGCAATCCCTCTACTGGGTATTTACCCAAAGGAAAAGAAGTCAATTGATCAAAAAGACCCCTGCATAATATCCTGAATTTAAAAAAAAAAAGACACCTGCACTTGAATGTTTATTGCACCATGATTCATGATTGCCAAGATGTGGAATCAACCCAAGTGCCCATCAAGTCATGAGTGGATTAACCAAATGTGGAATATGTACACCATCGAATACTACTCAGCCATAAGAAAGGATGAATTAATGCCTTTTGCAAAAATTTGTATGGAACTGGAGACCATTATCCTAACTGAAATATCTAAAGAATGGAAAAACAAACACCACAAGTACTCCGTATTAAATTGGAAGTAACCGATGAGCACACAAGTGCACAGAGGGAAGAAAAACTCAGTACGAATCAAGCATGGGTAGTGGGAGGGGTGAGGGCGGGATGGGCGGCAACCTACCTAACGGGTGCAGTGAACACTGGTGACGGGCACACTGACAGCCCTGACTCCAGCATTAGAGAAGTGATCCCTGCAACCAACAACATTTGTATCCCTGTAATATTTTGAAATAGAATAACTAACTAAATAAACAAATTTAAAATGTTTTTCATTTTTCTTTAATAATTCTTAACTTTTTTGTGTGTGTCAGAAGAAGTGAAAACACTAAAAACTCACCCTCCTGGTTACGAAGTACTGATTTATGCCCGAACATGGATGAACCCTGAACATGCTAAACCAAGTGAAAGAAACTAGACACGAAAGGACACATTTGATTCCTCTTGTATGAAATGTCCAGAATAGGAAAGTTCACAGAAGTACACAGAGGTGGAATAGAGATTTTCCGGGGCTGGCGGAGGGAGCAGATAGGTGCGTATTGTTTAATGGGTGCAAAGTTTTTGTTTGAAATAAGAAAATGTTCTGGAAATAGTGATGGTGGTCACACGTCATTTTGCATGAATTTAATGTCACTGACGTGTAGACTCAAAAATGGGTAAAGCAGTAATTTTTATGTTATGTGCATTTTACCGCGATAAAAACAAATTAGAAACCAGCCTCCCACAAATCAGCTAACCGCACTGGGAGTAACAACACGGACAGCCCTTGGAGGCTGCCTTCTCCATTCGGAGGCTGCGGAGCTCCCCAGGAGGCGCAGCCCCTGCTCAGCCCCTGCAGCCCTCCGTGTCCGCGGAAGGTGCTTCATTATTTATTAGCCGAGCAATCTGGCAGGCAGTGTGCTCTCGGCAGCCAGCATCCAATACTGAAAGGTCACCGCCGCAAACACCCGAGCCAAAGGGTGTTAAAGCAAATACAAATACACCTTTTTAATTTCAGCTGAATTGATTAGGTAACAATTGGAGGGTGTCACAGGTCAGGAGGCGCGAGCCAGCAGGTCGGTGGAGAGAAAGGAGCCCGGGGCGGCGGTCACAGGGGTGCTGCGCTGAGCCCAGGCAGGCCGCCCCGCCCCCGCCCTGGCTCTCGTCTCAGCAAATGGAGAAATGCCCCTGCCGGAGCCAGTGGCTTTCAGTGGAGCCCAGTGCACGGCCAAAGGCCGCCGCGCAGCCAACACGGGTTAGAAACTAAGGTCTATTTGGAGTCAAGCACACAAGGGCTCTCAAATATTTTAAAGGGGGAGAAATAACCCTCATGCCCGGCAGTGCTGTCTGAGACCTGGCGCCACTAGCACCCTGCCCGTGTATATACGCCACAGCAGGCCTGTGCATGCTTGTATGTGTTTTATATGTGTGTGTGTGTATGTGTACGTATGCATATATATGTGTATATATATGATTATTCAAATATGTAAGTCTCACAAATACTCAGATATGTACATATAAAGGTAACGGGATGATGATTTTGCCAGTGAAAACTGAAAATTATTAAAAAGATACGATTGCCCAGGAGCCCCTGCCAAGACCTCTCCTCCCATAAACGGTGCAAGTTTCGGAGCAGCGTGGAAGTGCCACCAGGAGCGTCCACGGACCTCCACAGGCCTGTGGCATGGAGCTGGCTGGCGGGCTGGGTGCCACCGAAGTTCCCGGACGTGGATGACTCCAGAGGAGCCGTGCGGAGCCATGAAAGGCCAGGGGCTGGGGGAGACACACAGCTGCTGAGGGATCGTCACAGCCCAGTGGCCTCGACAGGTGAGGCATGCAGCTTCTCCTGCACCTCTTCCTTGCTCATTCTTTAGAACATTCTGGAATGCAGGCCAGAGAGACACATTATCACCTAGTCAAGCTTCAATCTGCTCTCACTGCAGCTGAAGAGAGCCATCCTTACCCTCAGGGCACTGGCTTGGGGACGGGTGACACCCGCCTCCTACCAGACCTTGGGCACTGCTGTCCCTCCCGCCCTTTCCGTGGCAGGCCCTCACAACGGAGCCCGAGAACTTGGGCATCTGCACCTCATTTTTACCGGAAATAACAAAAGGAAACTTTTGGAAAACCCAGATAACTTACCCTGAGATCAGGAAACTGAATTTAGAACAAAATATCGTGCTTGACTTCGGACAGAATCCGTCTGAAGGACTAACTTGTGCGTTTTGTTTGTTGGCTGGAGCAGCAGCACCTGCCGGCCTGAGCCACGGCTCGCGCACTTCGTGAGCCCGGCCGCCCTCGGTCTCCCCAGCGTGCACAGGTCGGGAAGTAACAAAGACAAGGAAAACGCTTTGTTTTCCTTTTCTGTGAAGATTTATTAATGAAATGTGAGTTTGAACATAAACCTCCAAGTCCATGATGTGAACAGTAACCCCTAAACTCACGCAGATACTTGTCAAGAGAAGCCATTCCATCCATACTCTTTCCCGTGCAGAACGCCCAGCTGCCGGCAGGGAGGCGAGACGGTAACCCTGTGCCCAGGGGAGATCCTGTTTCTGCTGTCGCGGCCTGGAGCAGGCCTGCTCCACCGCTGACTGGCGACCCTCCGATGGTCCAGGGGAACAGCAACAGCCTACTTTTGCCGCACACGTGCAGACGGCACCCACACCCCCGATCTCAGCACTCGCCCGTCTTCCTCCGGTCCCTCTTCCGCTCTCGCCCCGACAGACACACCTGTGCTCTCTCAGAGCGCGTTCCCAGCCGAACAGCCTTCCTCTGTAGACTGCGCCTTCCTGGAGCCCTCTTCTGTGGACAGGCAGGACGATGCATCCCGCTAGCCAGAGGGGTTCGGGGCTTGGCAGTGCAGACACGCCAGGAGTGGAGTCTTCCTGTTGGGAGGGCAGGGTGCCCTGGGAGAGTGGCCCTTGTCAGCGAGGAGCCGGCCCCAGCCGGGACTGGTGATGCGTCTTGCTCCTCACCGGGCTTGGCAAACCACGGTGCTGCCGGACGCCTGGCAGGCCTGAGCAGACGGCGGGGCAGTGTCGGGAGCTGAGAGGGCACTGTTCATTCTTCCTTTCTTCTTTTTCATTTTCCAGCATTGTCAGCATGCTTTGTCACAAATCGACATTTCTTTATGTCTCCACATTTTCATCTGCGAACGGTCAGACACGGTGTAGCTAGACATCGAAACTCTGATTCAACACGCACGAAATCAAAATGAAAACATCCAATCAGTGAATTTTATGCTTTTCCGTGTCAGGATGTGTTCTTATATTGTAATGATAGAAATGGCACTGTTTATGGTGTAAATCTGAAAAATTAGAGAAAGTGTGAATAATTAAATTCAAGTTTCTGTAATTCCATAACCGACTTCAGAAGGGCACCACAGAGCTGGGAAGGCGTGTGTACATACATGTGCATATACACGCATGGACGCACGCACATACAAACTGGCATCGCCTTGCAGGTAAAGGCTGGGACTCCGGGTGCTGCAGCGCTGCGCGCACCCTCAGGGCCACTTCCTTTCCTGTGGCGTCCGGGAAGCTTCTAAGCTAGTTGTCAAGGCTATGAGTATTCAGGGAAAAACCCATAATAATAAAATGCTTTGGTAAGAGTTGTGACAGCAGAAACCCAACGCCCTGGGAGGCCGTCTGTGAAAGGGCAGGCGGGGTGGACGGCAGGGCTGTGCGGGTGTCTGGGGGTGTCTGGAGGTGCAGACGCCGTGGGATGAGGGATCCAGAGTGGGAGGGCTTCCCGGGCGTCCGTGGGAGACTCCGCAGGGGCGTCCTTCCCAGGGCGGGAGCGCGAAGCGCGGGCAGGGCAGGGGTGCGTGAATCGGGACGACGGAGGAGACCCTCTGGGGGGGACATTGACAACGAGGACAAAAGTGAATACGCGCTTCTCAGTCAAGTTCAAGGCCGCGCCCTGCGCACGTGCGGGGCGCAGAGGAGACACCAGCGAAGCGCCTGCGCCCCTGGCGAGGTCGGTCGTGCGCGGCGCAGTGCGGGGCACGAGTGGCACGTTGCGGGGACACACCGGAGCCTGCCGTGGACTTCTCCAGGGGCGCCCCGGTCCCGGGGGAGAAGACAGAAAGTAGCCACAGCGGAGAGCGCAGACCCGAGCACCGGCAGGGTGGACCCAGAGGCACAGGGGACACCGGACTTCAAGATCAAGGCTCTGTTGAAAATTTCAACCCCAAAACGAAGTTCCTGTGTGTCGTCGGACCGGACTGAACCGACAGGGAACCGGCGGATTGGGTGCGGCCTGGCGCAGGTGTGGACTAGCAGGGCGGCAGGCGGAGCGGGGCACAGAGCCAGGGGCTGACCCCAGGGTGCGTAAATTCTTTATATTTCAATTTAAAAAACGTACGCAATTATTTGGGGAAAGAATTATTTAGGACATAATGTGAGGGCCATTGCTTAACTGTCTCAAATGGCGGGGAGGGGCGATCCAGCAGAATTTTAAAGGAATGGGATGAGAAAAACTTGCATTAAGTCAGGACTTCTTTCCAGGCACCGAATACGCATAATCCAGTATGATTTTACAACCGCTCCGTGAAGAAAGGCGCGTCGACTCCATGTTTTTCCAGCAAGAAAATGAAGACCTCAGAGGGGCTAAGACAGCCCAGCGCTGTTGCAAGAGAGACGTGGGTTTGAAGCTGCAGCCGGCCTCCTTTCTAAGCCTCTTCGCGATGCCTGATTTGAGCTCTGTGTGCCCAGAGAGAGGACAGCGCCTTCAGGGGATTACCTTTGTTTCCCCAGTTTGGGTTTGGGGACAGGACGGAGACCCGGGAGTGCGGTGGCTGCGCGAGGCTTGCCTGGCCGTGTGGAATGCACGGTACACAGCGCTGGAGCTGGAGGAGGCGGAATCCAATTGAATCATGTGGCCCCTCGAGGAAGGAAGATATGAACTCCGTCTAACTTCTCTAATAATCGAAATTACTTCCAAACAACAACTTACCCAATAAAGCTCAATAAAACAAAATTGAACCCCTAATAAAATAGTCTAGAAGATCCACTGAACTAGAGGAGCCTTGGTTTTTGGTAACTTCAGCTTTGCTGAAAGTCGTTTCTTGTATTTTGAAGTGCAAAGTGCTCCAGGATTTTGTTAGCTTGGAGGTTTGTTGTTTATATAAGACCAGTGAGGGTGGCACTGGAGGTGCCATGCAGACCTCCCCCCGGGGTGGAAACTGACATCCCCAGTGGCTGGGAACGAGGCCAGCAGACCGGTTCTGCAGTCAGCCTTCTCCAGGGATCAGCTCGCATGCAAAGACCCGCTCTGCCCCAAGTCTCCCCCTTCTAGGGGCAGCCGGCATCCTAACCCCAACTTGAGAAAAGTCTAAAGAGCCACCTCACTGTGGAGCTGGCCAGGGGCTCAGCCCCGCCTTCGCGGAGAGAGCTCTGCAGCCTCCTGGTGGGTGCCGATCCGAGAGCGCTCCCTACGACGGCCTGCAGGCTGATCTCCGTCCCAACCTGCATCAACGCCCCTCCGGGGCCCCCTCTCTTGCCTAAGCTCCTCATGCTGCCCGTTACGTACCTACCTCCCACGGCAAAATCGTCTCCGAAGTGAGATATGCATCATTCTGTGGATAAAAGGATAAATAATGTTTAACTAAAATGAGCCTGCTTTGAATGTAGGTCATTTTCCAGCAAATATTTATCTCTGTCAAAAAATATTAATATAATCAGATCGAATTTATAAAGTGTATTTTATTGTGCACACGAAAGAACAGTTTGCAAAGCCAGAGACTTCAAACCAAAAGTGGTAAGAAGCTCCTCTTTCGACAGTTACAGCACACAGAGGAGGCATTTTGACCCCTCTGCGATTGGCCATTATACACTGATATTCTTTTTTAAGACAAGCAGAACTGTTCAAGCTAATCTGTCTATAGCAGCTTGGTTTAATTTCACTGAATCATGCAGGGAAGGATGTAACATTTACTTTTCATGTTTTGTTTACGATTAGAGTTTTGGGGGGAAATCAGGATGACTTAATCTGGGTTACCTGGCTGTGGGTAGTTGGCCTTAGAGAACTCAAACTTTGGCCGCTGTCCTGACCCGCGGGGTAGTCAACGCGGACCCTGGAGGAGGGAGTGGGAATTGGGAGAGGCAGGAGACACAAGAAATGGAGACAAGACAGGAGTCTGATCAAGTCTCGTTTATTGGCAGGAAGGCAGAGGCTTAAGTAAGGCAG
>CAUYRB010065853.1:0-39912 GCA_963574695.1 Propithecus perrieri | reverse complement strand
TATAGAAAAAATTAGACGGGCATGGTGGCGCATGCCTGTAGTCCCAGCTACTGGGGAGACTGAGGCAGAAGGATTGCTTGAGCCCAGGAGTTTGAGGTTGCTGTGAGCTAGGCTGATGCCATGGCACTCTAGCCCAGGCAACAGAGCAAGACTCTGTCTCAAAAAAAAAAAAAAAAAAAAAGAAAAAATTAAACGCATGATACAGAGAGGCATCACTCCAAAGACTGCTGTCATCCTGCCAGGCCACCCCTCAAATGTCTATGTGATGTTATACTTATAGGTAACACTGCCTACAGCAGATTGGGTATGAAATAATCTATTTTTCAAAATCAATTCTCAGTGATTCTCCAACATTATTCCAAATACTGAGAGTAAATACAACGGGAGAAAAAAAGGCTCATCCTAGAAGGGTTGGAGGGTAGATCACGAGTAACGTTTAACATTGACTTCTGTGTGCATCATTTTTGGCCCTTAAACAATACCACAGGACAGAAAACTTCTCTACTAAAGTATCTTTTTTTTCTTCTTAGGATTAAAATCATTTAAATAGTTGAAAATATCAAAATTATTTCCAATCCTCCTTTGACACAAACATACTGCCATTTGTGTACCTGCGCATGTATGTGTACACACACACACATACACACACATGCATTGACCTGGTTGTCTGTTTCGAAGTGACCATCTGTTGTGGACTGAATTATGTCCTCCCAAAATGCATATGTTGGCCCCTAAACCCCAACACCTTGGAATGTGCCTATTTTTGGAGATGAGGCCTTTAAAGAAGTAAATTGAGGCCATCAGGATGCGCCTAATCCAATAGGATTTAAGAAGAGAAAAAGACACCCGGGACGCATGTGCACAGAGAAGATCACAGTGAGAGGGTAGCTGTCTGCATGCCAAGGAAGGGGCTTCAGAAGTCAACACACCTGCTGACACCTTGATCTTGCACTTCTAACCTCCAGAATTGTAAGAAAATAAATTTCTTATTATTTAAGCCACCCAGTCTTTGGTGTTTTGTTATGGTAGTCCTAGAAAACTAATACACCATCTTTCATCCTATGGATAAATGGGCTGTCTCCAAAAGACAAGACTAAGAATCATTATCTTACTTCAGATTATATGGTCTTAGTGTCTAGTTATTATAGCCTCTACCTAAAAGAGCAGCTACTTTGACAATATTAGGGTAAACAATAACATATTATTGTTAAATTTCCTTTTCATACACAAAGGAACAAAAGGAAATTTATGTTTGTATAATGTCAACTATTTGCTAGGCAACTTCATAATTTCTATATTTTTGTTGTCAGTTTTATTGTTCAAATAAATGCTTGAGGTGATGGATACCCCAATTACCCAGATTGGATTATTACACGTTGTATGCCTGTATGAAAACATCACAGGTACCCTATAAATACATACAACTCTTATGTACCTGTAATTTTTTTTAATTTATATATATGTTACAAGGTAGATATTTTTAGTCATATTGTTAGTCATGAGAAAAATGAGGTTCTGGTGTGTTTCAACATGCTAGCAGTATTCCTCAGATACTAACTGGCAAAACTGTGTTCAAATCCACATTCAGACTCTAAAACCCACACTTTCTTTTGCATACCACACTGATGATCTCTCTGAGTCATCATGTTCGAAGGCAACATCTTGGAACATCACCTAAAATGTTTGCTTGTTTCAGAAAGATGAATAGTAGTTGTTTTGTGTATTATTTTGCTAAAGTTGCCATAACAAAGTACCATAGACTGGACGGCTTAAACAACAGAAATTTGTTTCCTCACAGTTCTGGAGGCTGGAAGTCCAAGATCAGGGTGTCAGCAGGGCTGATTTTTTTCTGAGGTCTCTCTCCTTGGCTTGCAGATGGCCATCTTGCCCCTGTGTTTTCAGATGGCCTTACCTCTGTGTGTGTCTCTGTACATATTTTCTCATCTTATAAGGACACCATTCATATTGGATTAAAGCCCACCATCACGACCTCATTTTACCTTAATTATCTCTTCGAAGGTCTTATTTCCACATATATTCACATTCTGACGTAATGAGATTTAGGACTTCAATATATGGATTTTCTGAAGGGGTGCAATTCAGCTCATAACACTTTAATGTGTGAGGTAATGGCATTAGAAATTCGAAAGAAGGTATTATTTTCTATTTGTAATGACATTAAAAAGAGTTTCATTTTTTTCTTCACTAAGAAAAGTACCAAACAAATCATAGAAAAAGAAAGAAATGTGACTATTAGGATTCTAATGCTTGTTATTCTTGTACTTGTTAAAAGACCAAAGAACATACAGTAGTCAAGACTGATGAATTAAATTGTTCATCTTGCTCCTAAGAATTAAGAGATGATCTATTCAAAAAAGCCAGTTTAGGATGAGATAATTTTAATTGTGAAAGGATATCAGGTTTAAGATATTTTATCATTTTAAGTTTGTATTATTATATAACTAACAATTACACTATGAATGTTATGTAACTGTTTATCACATTCTCTGAGAACAAAAGTTGCCTGCTTATGATATAAGTATACAGAAGTAGTACCTAATGGGTATTGTACAGGATCTTCACAATATTTTTTATGGGTACGTATGTCAAAGATTCCCAAAAATCAAGCTAATGATTGGTTTTCTTTTGCTGTGATTCAAACATAGTTCCAACTTTATTTCTCTGTAAAAACCCTTTTTTATATTTGGGGAATATTTTTCTTTAAAGGTACAGGTTGACCATCCCAAATCCAAATATTTGAAATCCAAAATGCTTCAAAATCTAAAACTCTTTGGGTATCGACATGACATTCAAAGGAAATGCTCATTAAAGAATTTTGGATTTTGGATTTTCATATTTGGGATGTTTAACCAGTAAGTATTTAAAAATCAAGAAAACATGAAATCCAAACACTTGTGTTCCCAAGCATTTCAGATAAGGGATATTCAAGTTCTATAATAATGTCGATAAAGTCTGTTATTCTACCTAGAAGCACGATCTGGTGGAACATAATTTCTTAATCCATCTTATTCTCCCACAAAATAGTGATTTCTCAACATATTCTAATATTTACACTTGTCAAACAATGGTACAAATTTGAAATTGAGTCACATTTTCTTTTTCATTTCACTTTTAAATTGTCATCCCCCATTGCTCGTTTCAATTGCCTCATTATTTCCTTAGTGACTGTTTTCTTTTTAAGTAAACTGTCTACTAGATTTGAGGAGATTTTATTTCACTTCACATACAAGTACTTCAATTTCCATGATTGTTATTATAAGACCCTGTTTACTTGTGAGTGTGACCAAGTAAGAACATTCTATTTCTATTAAATGTTTTTCTTGCTAAGGAATAATGCTAAATGATTTTTAGGTGTTGAGGAAAGAATATTTCATTTGGGTATTTGTATATGTTAGCATTTTGATAGGACAATGAGAGTTTTGGGGCTTTTTTAAAAGTTTTTGTTGGTGTTGGAGTTTCATTTGTTTGTTTGTTTGTTTGATCTCTGGCTAATATGAAGAGTGAAGAAAACAAAGGTGTTCGCTCTCAGCCCAAAATAAGTTTTCACCTGCTTCTAACACTGCTGTTGGGTCTGCGAGCTCTCACATATTGGGAAAAATCTGTCTCAAAACCTGCCTTGGTATTGTATAGTCTTGTTCTCCCTGTATCCTTTTGGATTTTCCACCAAAGTCATAAGATTTATCCTTGGAATTCAGTTCATTTTTTTTTTTTTTTTTCCTCCTTCAAGATAAGCTGGAAGACAAAATGAAGCATTCAGGGATTTTGTTGCTGTTCTTCTCTACCGGCATAGTGCAGCTCCCGTACTTCCCTTCCTATGAAATCTCTTTGTACCTATGCTGTAAATAGAAACTTCTCATTACACTTACAATGAAAATCAAAACCCTTGTCTTGACTTTGCAGGGTCTTTCATGGTCTGGCCCTTGACTATATCTCTGGCTTCACCCCTCACTCTTTGTGTTGCTACATAGCTAGGAGCAACAAAACAGGGATTCAAATCTAGTTTTACCTGGCTCTAACTCCAGCACTCTTGATCAATACACTACAAAGCCTTTGTAAGTTGCTTGCCTCTCCCACATACAGCAGGTGCCAGAGGGCCCATAGCTCTGACTCCTGTCCCCAACCTGAAACCAGTTCTTCCCTTGATGTAAAATTTATTAAAGTATACCATCCAGAGAGGTATATGTGAAAATCACGGATGCAAAGTCTCATTACTTTTCACAGTGTAGATATACCCACAGAACAGGGACCCAGACCAAGAAATAAAATTTTACCTGTGCCTCAGTGGACCCCTTATAACCCATTCTGGAACCTACCACCCCAAGGGTAACCACCGTCCTGACTTCTGAAACTATAGATGTGTTTTCCTGTTTTTGAACTGCATGTAAGAGTACAATGTACTTGTTTGTGTCTAGCTTCTTAAGTTCAATATTAAATTTGACAGATTCATCTACACTGAAGATAATATAGTTCATTCTCATTGATGTGTATATCAGTTTACTACAACTTGTTTTTTATTTTACTGTAGATGGATGTTTGGGTTATTTTTAGTTTGGAGGTAATCCCAATAGTGCTGCTACAAATATTTTTGTATATATCTTTTGGTGAAAATATATGTGTGTGTATGTATTCTGCCAATTTACATCAGTAACATCAGAGTAAAAGAGTTCTCACTGCTCGGTATGCTTGCCAGCACTTGATATCATGTCTATATCATTTGAGCCATTCTCATGAGTATGTCATGATGCTAGCAGCTCTTTTTAAAAACCTTCTTTTTTTTCCTTAAATAACTAATTTATATTAACTGTAGGAAAAAAAGCATAAAACTCAAATAAAGACAAGACATTAAGTTTAGCAAAGCAAACAAGAATGAGATATTAAAATTCTGAAACCCACCACCTAAAGATAACTAATAACATTTTTAGTGTTACTCTATTAGACTTTTTCTGTGTTCATATTTTCTAGAAGAGTCATGAGCTACATGACAACATTTTGGTCAACTACAAACTGCATATACAATGATGATATCATAAGATTATAATAGAGCTGAAAACTTCCTATCACCTAGTGAGGTCGTACCTGTCATGACATCATAGCACAACATACTATGTGCATGTTTGTGGTGATGGTGTTGTAAACAATAAAAAAATCATATAAAAGTATAGCACATACAATTATGTACAGTACATAATACTTGATAATGCTAATAAACAGCTATGTTGCTGGTTTGTGTATTTGCTCTGCTAGATTCTTAGAGTGTGCTCCTCTGCTTACTAAAAAGAGTTTATTGAAAACACTATGTCTTGTTACACTGGCAGCAACCTCATGCATATTGTGTTTACTGTGTCTCTTGATTGTATCATTTTCGCTTGTGCTTGATTTAATCTCTGTTCATCAAGGCCTCTAAGTATACAAAATCCATGGCTGATGTTGCCAGTAAGGAGCCAGTTCCAGTGAGGACCTGGAAACTAATTTAAAAGTGGTTAAGGACGAGGAAGGTGGGAGATCAGCGATGGTCGTTGCTCACCGGTGAGGCTTGTCCCATCTCATCATAGCAACCGTCTTGAAGAACAAGAACAAAGTGATGAAAACTGTTGAAGGATCTGCTTCAGTGAAGGCAACAAGACTAACAAAAATTCAAGAACGACCTGTATCAAATGTGGAGAAACTTTAATGAGCTGGATTGAAGATTAGATGCGGAAACTAATCCCTCTCAGCGCCATGACGATCACCACCAAGGCAAAGCGTTTGTTTGCGGTGTTGAAAGAACAGGCTGGACCTAACTAAGATGTTGAATTTACTGCTAGCTCTGGAGGGTTTAAATCATTCAAAAAGCGCTATTCATTACACAACGTGAAAATGAGCGGTGAGTCTGTGAGTGCTGATGTGAGGGCAGCTGAAGAATTTTTGAAAGCTCTAGATATGCTGATGGTGGAGGAAAGTTACTTGCTGGAGCAAATCTTGAGTATAAATGAAACCTCCCTATTCTGGAATCAGACGCCTGAAAGGACTTTTATCCCTAAGGAAGCCAAGTCAATGCCAGGTTTCAAGGCTTTTAAGAACACGATAACAGTCTTTCCTGGGGGCAGTGTTGCAGCCTTCAAATTGAAACCCTTTGTGATCTGATATAGTGAGAACCCAACACCTTCAAGTATATCAATAAGTGCACACTGCCAGCATACTAGAAGAACAACAGGAAATCATGGATGGCCCAGCTCCTCTTCCAAGATGCCCTCCCGAATTGCTATGCCAGCGAGAATAACATACCTTTCAAGATTTTGCATATTGTTGGTAACACTCCTGCACTTCCTCCTTTCACTTGGTGATCTACGTCCCAATATCAAAGTGATGTTTCTTCCCCCCAACACCACCTCTTTCATCCAACCAGTGGATCAGGGAATTATAGCAGCTTTTAAGTCCTACCCGCTGAGGAGGACCTTGGCCCAGGCCATTGCTGCAACTGAGGAGGAGACACTGAGCAGACACTGATGCAATTCTGGAAGGATTATAATCTCTATGGCTGCAGCAAGAACCTTGTTTGGACTTGAGGTTATTTCACCAAGGAATGTATAAATGGCATCTGGAAGAAGACACTCAAGAGGTCTGTCAGTGACTTCAAAAGATTTGCAAAGGATGAGGAGGCTGAGAAAACAACAAGGCTGTGGCTGAGCTGGTAACCAACTCTAACCTGGGTGTGGATGAGGATGACATTGAGGAGCTCCCAGAGGTGGTTCCTGAGGAATTGACTAATGCGGAGTTGTTAGAACTGGTAGAGAAACCCATAGCTGAAAAACAGGCAAGAGAAAAGGAAACTGCAAGAGAAGAAAAAGAACCTCCCAGAAAATTCACAGTGAAGGGTGTAGCAGAAGGTTTTGCAGACCTCCTTAAAAACTTGGAAACATGGACCCCCAACACCAAAAGATTTCATTCATAGAAAGAGATAGTCGTAGTACGTTATCTGCTTGTAAGCACATCTATGATTTAAAGAAAAAGAAATAAACCAAGCAAACCACTTTGGACATATTTCTGAAAAGAGTGACAGACACCTCCTGAAGAAGAACCTCAGGCAGGTCCTTCAGGAGATATTTCAGAAGAAGACATTGTTATCTTAAGAGGTGATAGCTCCATACGTGTTATTGTCCCTGAAGGCCTGTCAGTGGGACAGGATGTGGAGGTGGAAGACAGTGATATTTATCTTGACCTTGTTTAGGCCTAGGCTAATGTGTGGGTTTTCTGTCTTAGTTTTAGGAAAAGGGTTCAGAAAGTAAAAAAAAAAAAAAAAAAAAAAAAATTAAAGATTATAAAATAGAAAAAATCTTAAAGAGTAAGGATATAAAGAAAGAAAATATTTTTGTACAGCTGTACAATCTATGTTTAAGCTAAGTGCTATTACAAAAGAATCAAAAAATCTAAAAAAATTAAAAAGTTGATAAAGTGAAAAAGTTATAGTAAGCTGAGGTTAATTTATCATCAAAGAAAGAAGAAAAAATTTTTTATACATTTAGTGTAGCCAAGGGTATAACATTTACAGAATCTACAGTAGTGTGCAGTAATGTCCAGGCCTTCACATTCGCTCACTGACTCACCCAGAGCAACTTCCAGTCCTGCAAGCTCCATTCATGGTAAGTGCCCTACACAGAATGTATCATTTTTTATCTTTTATACGGTATTTTTACTGTACCTTTTCTCTGTTTAGATATGTTCACATAGACAAATACCACTGTGTTACAATTGCCTACAGTATTCGGTACGGTGACAGGCCGTACAGGTTTGTATGTAGCCTAGGAGCAATGGGCTGTACCATACAGCCTGGGTGTGCAGTAGGCTATACCGTCCAGGTCTGTGTAAGTGCACTCTATGATGTTCGCACAGTGAGGAAATCGCCTAACAATGCATTTCTCAGAACATATCCCCATTATTAAGGGACACATGACTAAATATAAAATAAGATTTTGCTCATCATTGTGTTACTACACTTAACAAATTGCAATGGAAAAACTGTCAATATAAATATACTTCTACACCATAACTGTTAATGATGTCAAAATAATATTTTATCAAAAACCTTTATTACAATGTTAAAATTAACAATGTTGCAACCATATCTTTACATAGGTCCTTAGTTAATTTTTTAAAAATCAAGTCCTAGAGTGGAACTGCTGTATCAAAGACTATGCACTTTCTTAAGGGGGCTTTTGAAGACCATTGTTAAACAATATTGTACTCCCACCCACCGTAAGCTACCAACTTCTGCCTATGAAATTGCAGCCATATCAGGCTTGGACGCTTCACCTAAGATTTCCTCACCCACCATAACCTACTGAAATTTCTTATTTAGGTCATTGTGATGCTAGTTTATTGTATCACTACAATATACTGTTAGTGAAACAATGACTCTAAGTCAGTTCCCAGCCTGTCGTCCTGGAGGTATCTCTGGGTGCCTGGGCACGCCCCAGCCTCTGATCTGGGTGCTCAGACAGTTCACTGATTCTTTGGTTTCCCACTGGCAGCACGATTATCTACTTCTAGGACTCTGGTCTGGCCCATTCTTCTATCACCTTGCAACTATATCAGGCTCGTACCCTCCCCTAAGACTTCCTCACCACCATAAACTAAACTATGTTCTCCACCCTAACTACAACTATTTCACCAACACACCTCGTCTCTTCATGAGACAGCAATAAAAGCAGGAAACCCAGGATTCTGCATCCTCTTCACTGTTCTGGAAATAGGGGAATTTGGCTTCCCCTGGATTGCGTCTTTTACCAATCACGTTACTGTTTTCTTATCCGTTCTTTCATTTATTGAAACTTCTGTTATTAATAGCATCTGACTAAAGTGAAAATAGTAATCTGTGAAATATATGGTATAATGTGCTATCACTGTATAAAGAAAAGACCTGAAACACTCCTCTGTAATTCTGAATTTTCTGGTTCTTAAACAATTTCCTGAGTTCTTGAGGCCATGTGTCCCGAGCGCCCCTCCATCCGGAACCCAGCAGTGGTGAGGAGACCGAGGCCCACACTCAAATGCACCGGGAGTGTCTGGATGCGCCTTGCGGTTCTGCTTCATCCGGAGCAAATGCTCTGCCAGGGGACACTGGCGGTGAGAAAGCACAGAATCAGGTCGGGTACGGGCCTGAGCTGACCTCCTTCAGGAGGCTGTAGCTCTCAGAACTACTACTGAGAAAGCTGGTCCTTCAGGTGAAAACACAGACCCAGGAGTCCCATTTTTCAAATTATATCTCATGAGAAGGTAATATCCAATGATGTTCATCTGAGAAAAAAAAAAGTTATTTTGTCAATACTAGGTTGATTTTTTTTTAGACCCTCAAATAAGCATTTTGAATTTCCTAAAAGTAGGATGCAATATACAGTGTTTTCTAAGTTGTTTCCATGCAACCGCTAGTAACACATAGAACGCTAGTATAGACTGTGATGGGATCATGAAGCTCAAGCCCAGAGATTTTTTTGTGGGGCTCTCGAGTACTCCTGCCTCAAGGTTACACCCTCCCCCCATTAACTGGGTCTTCTGGCAGTGACCAAGACCTGAAAGGGAAGGAGGCTAATTCAAGTGGGGTGGCCCCCAAAACAAATGGAACAGTGTGTGTTTATACCGGGATCGGGGCTCTATCTGCTCACAGGGCCCTTATTCAGTCTTCAGTTAATTAACTACGGTGGATAGTGTGGAGATACTATCAAAAAGAGGTTATGTTCCCCCAAATGAGGAAAGCCATCTAGGATTCCGTCCTCCTATTGATAGAGAATTGGTTAGAAAATCAGATATTGGTCTGAGGAAAATTTGATTTGAGCGGTCAAGAGACTAAAAAATTGAGTACTTTAAAATATCAGAATGAAATCATTGAAGAAAATTCTTAGCTTTACGTTGTGCTACATTCATGGAAAAGGTGGTATAAGTTGAAATAATATGTCAAATCTGATTTTTGCCATAGGAAAAATTGTATTATAGGGAGGTATATTTCTGACTACATTCCTGATAGATGATCTACTTAATTCAGACATAAATAGCACACAAATACTGTGGTAAACTTCCCAAATTAGAATTATTTCAGTAGAATAACCCAGTAAAGTCATAGAAAATGACATATATGACCCATTTTCAGAGGACATTGACCCAATATTAGAGTATTAGAGGCTTTTGTGCAAAACTCTTATCTTCCTTATAAATTCTAGTCTTTTTTTTTTTTTTTTTTTTTTTGAGGAAGGCTGTGGCAAAGCAATTAGCACATTAAGGAATATTTTTGGAAAATTCATGGAATTCAGCAAGAAAATTCCTTGAGAAAATTTGGACTGAATTCTCAACACTTTGGAAATACTTAAAGCTAGTAAATGATCTTTTGAGTGAGTGATCCAGGGAGATACCCCTTTGTTTCTCTAGATATTTCTCTGTGGAAATCTAGGTAGGTATCAGACAGGTCACGTTTTAGATGCTCTTTAGACTTCAAAACGTTACCTTCCTGCTTTCAGGAAGCCATTTCATCAGCTTTTGCACAGTGTATTCACTGTGGACCCTGCTGTTATGCAAGGTACCACCATGGCTAAAAATTCACAAGACCATTCTTATTTGCACTGAATTTTTTTTATTTGATCCTTCACAATGTTGATGCTTCTGTTTCAAAAAAGTCTCAAAGCTTTGATTTGATTGCAACTGGATTCATGGGTACCCAAAGCCAAGTTTGATCCTGAATTCCCCGAATCAAAAGTATTTTCATTTCATCTATATGTTCTATACTTGGCCTTGTGTTAACAGACAGCAACTATTTTTACAGCCAGCTTTTTATTTTTTCTTATCAGTCATTTTTATTAGTTGAAAGCATAATTGGAAAGCAATTCCTATTCCTGGCTACGAATCTGTGGTTTTGATTCTATGACACATTTGCCAATAACTAGCAATATTACCAAATAAAGCAGTTTATCTAAGTCTTTAAAATTTCTTTCAGTCTATACATTCCACATGAGATATGGTATAGATAGCCACGTGCTACTCTGCTACACTGTTGCAGTTCAGTTGTTGGTAATGTCTTTTCTAGAAGGAAAAAGCAAAGCACGTGGGTTAATTGGAGACGGTTACCATGTAACTGATTATCATTCATGTTCTGAGCATTGTACTATCTCTTACATACTTTACCTTATTTAATCCTTGCAACATAACATCCTCATTCCCATTTTGCAGCCAAGTGAAAAATGATACCTAGAGTAGCGAAGTAATTATCCACAGAGAGGGAGAATCAGCAACTAGTTTGGGTTAAGTTGGGGTAAATCTAAAGTTCATCCTCTTTCCACTACAGCATGCTGCTTTCTAGCTACACGAGAAAAAAAACAATTTTATTATTTTGTTTTTCTAATTGTGCTGAATGCTTGCGATTGTCAAAAACAATCCATTTCTCATCACATGTGACAATACAGTGTAGAAATGGTTCACCTTTGTGCCGTAACAGCAAAGAAAGACAAGCTTTAAGACAATTTCTCTTCTGACACTCGTTTAATTCATGTGGAACCCATCTATCCAGCTTTTTACCTTGCCCATTTCTTTCCAATGGCCCAATATTATTGGAATAGTAATGTCAAACCTTGCTGCTAATTCACGTGTAGGTTGAGATGGATCCGCTTCCACTACAGCTCTCAGCTCTTCATTATCCACCTTGGTCTCAGGTCACCCACCTGGCCCAAGTTCAAGATTAAAATCACCAGAACAGAACTTCTCAAACCATCCACGTATTGTGTGTTCATTAGCCACATCATTCCAAACACT
The DNA here is from genome assembly GCA_963574695.1 of Propithecus perrieri. NCBI lineage: Eukaryota > Metazoa > Chordata > Mammalia > Primates > Indriidae > Propithecus > Propithecus perrieri. The sequence continues at coordinate 28,122 of CAUYRB010065853.1, read as the reverse complement.
TCGTTGATATTTCGAGCTGTCTGCACTGCATTGGTTCCACAACAAAACTCATATTCGTAAATAACACAAATTTTTGACTTATCCATGGGATCACAAAAATTGCTCTCAAAAATCTGAAAGATAGTCACAAGCCGAAATATATGTTTGCAAGACTGAGGATGTTCCTTCACAGTAAAAAAAAAAAAAAAAAAAAAAAACAAGAATGGCAAAGTGAAATGTCAACGATATCAACTGTCAAACTTAGTACTTAAGGAAATCGGACTTTTCATACTTAAAAACCTACGTACTACTCCACTGAGGTAGTACTACTGCTCTCCTTGTCCTCCCTCCTTCAGCTGTCTGCTTTACTTAGCTCCAGTTGAATCTAAAGTAAATTATCTGCTGCTGCTGCTGATGGCAGCAACCCTCGGGTGGCACTAACCATAGTTCCAGGGAATGAGGGGGAAGGGTGGCCAAGACTGGAGACAGGGACATTGAATTTTGAGAAAAAGAACAACTGAAATGAGACTGTTTTCTGTTAATAATATGAGTTTAAATGAATCATTCAAATATCAGAATAAGTTTTCTGAAAAGATAGCAAGCAAAAGCTGCAAGGTACAACTTTATGACTTTCAAAGTAAAAGATAATTTTCTATACATGCTAAGTGATACAATAATCAGTGAGGCTTTTTAAAAAATTTAAGCCTTATAAGATAAAATAATAAAACATGTGCCAAATATATCTGAATACTATTAAATGTAAATGGTGTATCATTAACTGCACTGGCTGTTTGGAAGAGGTGTAATAAACAAGAGATACATTGTAGCTGTGACTATTGCCTTTTTTTTAATTCTGGAGGAAATTTCAAACTGTGGGATATATAAGCAGAGAGAAAATGAATAATGCATCTAACTAGCATGAGATACTAAGCCTCACACCCGTTGTGGACAGAAAATACAGAGAAAAGATTTTGGTGGAAAGATGTAGGTGCTATAATATTTAAATGGGGGATATTTTTTGCTGAAAACATATCCAGCAACATCTGAATGCCAAATAAAAGACTACAGTTTCATCTCTCCTAAGAGGGCATATTTTTTAGTTGTTGTTTTGTTTGAGAGAAAAATTGCAGTTTAAGATTTACAAACCACTTCATTTGCAAACCACTATTGCTATGGTTTCTGCCTCTGAAAATATTTAAAGCTGCAGGCAATGAAAAGATGTGGTATTAGCGTTTTTCCTTATAAAGAAAGCTCTCATTCTATTGTTAAAAAATGGGCAGTGTAACAATACAATAGTATTTATAGAGAGTTATTCATATAAATAGCATTCAAATGTGCCTTGCTGAGTTTTTGAGATATTGGAAAGTAGAATCTCTAAGAAAACATATTTTACATAGTTATTTAAATGCAATAGAGTTCAAGCAATTATCTTCATCATGATAAGAGTCAAAGAAACTTACATTGGTAGCTGGAGTTAGTCTGTAAAATTTATTCCTTATTACAATATAAATTATAGGTTGTCATTTTTCCCCCCAAGTAAAAGGTAACGTTAGATTTTCCCCATTGAGGGTTGAGATTTTCTAGTTGATGGCTGAAAAATTCTTTACAGCATTCAATTTGTTCTTTTAAAAGATTTTCTGATTTTAGTGTGTCTTATTAAAAATATGCATGATCAGCTCTTTTTTGGCTATTCTCCTATCAGCTGTTTATCTTAGATGTTCCTCATACAGGGATGTGTTAGTTTGCTAGGACTGCCACAACACATTACCACAAACTTTGTGTCTTAGAACAGAAATTTATTCTCTCACAGTTCTAGAAGCCAAAAGTTTGATCTCAAGTTGTCGTCAAGCTTCCTCTAAGGAGGAATCCTTCCTTGCCTCTTCCAGCTTCTGAGGGCTCCAGGCATTCCTTTGCTTGTGACAGTATTACTCCTGTCACTTCCTACATCTTCACAAAGCCTTCTCTTCTGTGTCTCCTTGTGTCTCAAATGTCCTTTCTCTTATAAGGACACCATTCATTAGACTTAGGACCCACTCTAAATCCAGGAGGATCAATTTTGAGATCCTTAACTTAATTATATCTGCAAAGACCCAATTTCCAAATAAGGTCACACTCCCAGGTACTGGAGTATATCATTCAGGGTTCTCCAGGGAAACAGAGCCAGCAGGATATCTATAATCTTCTATGGGAGGCCACTAGTGTAGGTCCTGGTTCGAGTCTAAAGGCCTGAAATCCAGGAGAGCTGAGGTCTGAGGGCAGAAGAAGATGGATGTCCCAGCTCAATAAGAAGCAAATTTACCCTTCTTTCACTTTTTTTTTTTTTTTTTTTTTTTAGTTCAGGCCCTCCACGGATTGGATGATTGGTGAGAACAGAACTTCTTTACTCAGTATACTGATTCAAATGCTGATCTCTTCCAGAAACACCTAATAGACACACCCAGAAATAATGTTTTACTAGCCATCTGGGCATCCCTTGCACAATCAAACTGACACATAAAATTAACCATCGCACAGGGGTTAGGGCTTGGACATATGTTTTGGAAGGACACAGGTCAATCCATAACAAGGGGTCAGAAATAGACTTCGGAGTTAGGCAAAACTGGGTTAAAAGCATGGCTCTGCCATTTGCATTGAGGAAATGTTCTGATGCCCATAATTCCTCAGTGAGAGCATGAGTTTCCCCCTTTGTTAATAATGGTATTTTGATAATAATGATAACATCAGCTTCATACATATTATGGGAGAGAATAAGTAGTGTTCATCATGAAATAATATATATAGAGAGAGCAATTAGCTTGCTGTCTTGCTAATAAATGGCTATTATTATTATTTATGATATTGTGTTTTTTCTAGTTGGAGTAATTCCATTGGCTTCAGTTTCCGTAGAGTCCCCCTTTTCTTTTTATACAGCAGAAGTTACAAAAAAGAAAGTTATATGAATCATGTCTATGTTGAAAAGCAGAAATATGGTGACTAATTTTGTTCTAAATGAAGGATGTTTCCTCATGGTATTATAAGGATTAAAAGGAAAAAAATGTATGTAAAGTGCTTAGTGCATAGTGTTTAGTGTTACTTACTATTATTAGCAATTTCCTAAAACCTGCTAGGTTTACAAGGACCATGGCAACACACACTTCTTTTTACTTTATTTCATCATTTATTTATTTTTCAGATTAGTAGATAAAATTGTATACATTTACCACGTGTAACATATTGTTCTGAAGTATGTATACATTGTGGAATGACTAACCCTAGCTAATTAACATATGCATTACCTCACATAGTTATCATTTTTGTGAACACTTTACATCTACTCCTTTAGCATTGTTGAAGAATACAATACTGTCAGCTATAGTCACCGTCTTGTACAATAGATGTCTTAAACTTATTCTTCCTATCTGATTGAAGTTTTGTATTCTGTGACCGACATCTCTGGAAGCATCCCCAACCAACCACCCTGGTAACCACCATTCTACTCTCTACTTTAATGGGATCAACTTTTTTGGTTCTGTGTATGTAGAAGATCATGAAGTATTGGTCTGTAATAAATGCACAGATATAATTTTGTGCCTTTTCAAATAATCCATTTGTGTTTCAAAAATTGATAACGAGTCATAGTTTTATCCACAAACTAGTGGTTCATTTCTAACTTACCCTGAATCCTGTTATTTTATAGATATCCCCTTCCAGGATGTTACCTGAGCCTTCAGGTTAGCTTATTCAAACTCAGCTGTCCAAAACTTGTCATTGCCTTGCAGCACTCTTTCCCATATGAGGACCATGTTCTTAGCTGGCTTTGAAATGTTTTGAAGATGCATCTTCTCCAGAAAATCTTTTAAGACTGATCTCCATAAATATTAATTGTGAGAGAATTATTTTACTAGTCATTGAACTTTCTTTTCCTGATGGTTGCTCCCTTTGTTATTGGTTTCTTTTGTGGCATAAATAAAAAAATTAAAAAGCTGGATTTCTGGGCTAATTCTTTGCTATATTAATAACATGTCTTTAAAGGTGTCAGCTTTGTTAATGCTGTCTTAAGTGACTACAGAATGAAGGCTTCTAAGCTGTAGATAAGGGTCCTACCTTCTTTTCTTCAGGGCAAGGTCCATACCGTAAAATGGCAGGCTAACAGCAAGGGGCATCATTTTCCTGCAGACGCTTTGGTTAAAATTTTTCTCCCTTAGTTCTCATATACACATTATAATTTGCATTTTAATTTTAATGTCTCCAGAACTATGAAAGCATATTTAGGTAAATGTGCTAGTTAGATCTTTGTAAACAACCATATGTTATCTTGGTTTATGAAATTTAAAGAGCAATTAAAAACACATATATTTTACTACTTATAGGTGGGGGCGGGGATGAAGTAAATCTACAAATCATAAGTGAATCTGAGGAAAAAACTAAATTAGAGATGTGCTTATTGATCTTATTGGAGAAACTAAAAGAAGTTTGAAACTTTTCTTTGGAAAACCGTAGGACCAAACAATGCTGTACATTGAGCCTTGCCATAATTACATTGAAATGCTTGAAAACTGTATTTCAGATTTCTTTTCAACTAGTGTGCTACCCCTAGAGAAACTTTCAAAAGAAGTCTGTGGCATGTCTGATTTTAATAAACGCATGTCATTCCTTCTCTGGTGACTTATCTGTTTTTATCGGTTTCACTGTGAAGAGCGGAGTGATATATAAGTGTGATGACTTAAGGTGACATTTTACAGTGTGATGTGTTATTTGAAAGATGTAGGGAAAAAACTGTCTGAAAAATATAATTAAGGAAACGAATGTTTTCAGAAATATAGTAAAGATCTTTTATGGTTTTGGTTCAGGAACATCCATTTCTATAACATCATACACAAAGGAAATAGTCTGCCAATCATCCAGATAACACTTGTATTTTGATTTTTCTTGATTTTGCTTTCTCTGCAAAGAAACTAACAAATCATAAATAGAGAATAAGAAAAAAATGCCTAAAGGTTTTTTAGAAGTGTCTTCCTCAAAGCTATAATTGAGAAGTAGACTGAGGAAGTAGATTAAAATTGGACTCAGAGAAAAGGGGCAGTGTTTTCCAAAAACATAACTATGTTGTAAATGTTTGTTTATTCTTTCACTAGTAAAAATAGGCAACATATTATTAATTATCTGGATTCTTGGTCTCTTGACTTGGTTTTTGGCCCCTGACTCTTGGTCTGGGTCTAAGAAGCCAATAAAAAATTTTTGAGTCTGTCTCATACGTACCCCCAGGTTGACCCCATTCAGAGAGCTAAAGGATCCTATTGCTTCAACAAATGCCCTTGTGCCTTGCTTTGGAATGTTATTTTTTTATGTTTCCTTTAGTTAACTTAAACAGTCTTTAATTTCAAGCCAGGATCATAATTTGTGTATACAGAATTCATTAAAAATAAATCCAAAAGCTAAAATCAGGATTGCAAAAAGGAGCAGAGTCAAATCAACCAAAGTGAAAGTGTCAAAGATGGTGTCCTTAGCTGTACTGACTGGTCAGGTCTGAATGTCCTAGTTTCTTTTTTCAATTCCACTCATAACAGATTCTAAATTTCATCTATTCCTTCCTGCCTTAAACTGTGATCTGCAACCTGTGTCTTCACTCAGATCCCCATTAAAATTGCTTTATACAAGTTCCCAAAAAGCAATGGGCAATGTAGAGACTGAACTAGACCTGCAAAGATCAGGAACGGAAATGTGCATGGCAAGTTCAGGGGACCGTGTGCAGCATTTTTGTGAGGAAATCGTGGGTGTGAGGTATAGAGAGAAAACCTTCCCATCATCAAGTTTTCGGACACCGTGGTACCACATTTATCTCACTGTCATCCCTTAAAAATATAGGGGTGTGTCTATGTTTTAACTGTAGTCTTCTACAGGACCACGACTATAGCAATGCGGGTATCATCTGCTTTTCTTGGTGGTGGTGGTTTTAATCAAGTGTATCAGGACATATAAGCAGTGGTATTTAAAATATTCAACCACCAATACGTTATGGTCACAGACCATTTAGAATGAACACTAGCCCAAGTACTAAAGCAACATATTGTGGCCCCCAGGTGTTTCTGAGATGTGGAGACTTTGGGGGAGGTCCAAGGGCAGTCAGTACGGCGTAGATCAGTAGATTCAGGGAACTCAAGCAGTAGCTGTTTACCAGTCGTTCAAAAGTATTTCAATATTTTAATTGTTGTGGCCATCACAGGACATATCTGCTAAATATCAGCCATTGACCTTGCAAATTGAAGCAAACAGAAATGAAAAGAAGTTGTACAGTCATTCCAATGTTGTTCATTGCTCTTTCTCTTCCTCTCTTTCTCTCTCTTTATATATAATTTTTAATTTACATTTATTATACAATGAATAGACATTTGGAAGAAAGACAGGATATTAGAGAAACCCTATGAAAAAGGAAAATAGAAAGTGTTATTGGATAGAAACAGAAAATATTTTTAAAATTTCTTGAAAGCAAAGGTTGTTAGAAGATAAAAATTTTTTGATGTATTATAGGTGAGTATGTGAGTGGGGAAAGACCCATAACTGAAATAAGGGGATGAAATGTTCTTTCTTCTAACCATTATTCTAGTACATAAACTGCTAAAAAATAATGTACATCAAAGCAATGTAATAAAGGATTACAGTGATGAATTTTATGAGATTAAGCTGCAGTTAATTTCCTTATGCATTTAAGATTAATAAACTGCTAATTAGAATATGCAAATAAGGGTTTCTGAAGCCTGAAATATATTTTCTAGCACCTTACCCATAAATCTCATTCAGTAACTATTTTGTTATGTAATTGGGAAATAACAGATTGATGAGCCAATCTAATTATGTGAAATTTGCATGTGTACGGTATTTTATAATAAAGGACATGAACTAATGTTAAAGTAGGGGGAAGTAGTTGTAACATTCATTACAGTCATTAATTGTAAAATTTAACTTTGTTTGAAAGTACTTTGTGCCACACAAACTATAAGCCACGCCAAGTACTCTTACTACACATCTGGTGCATAATCGTTGGGCGAGAATGAGCCCCTCAGCAATTACAGCAATTACTGGGACTCTTACGTTTACAGCTCACACACATCACACGCAAGCACATATTTCTGGAATATTGCTGATCATCTAGAGACCTGGATAACAACTAATTGCCTCATTATGCAAAGTGGAGAAAGGTATTCATATTTCTTACATCTTCAGTTCTACATTGTACACATAAAGATGCCTGTTTGATGGCAAGCACCACGTAAAAGCATGTTAGAATTATTCTTGTACCCAGTTCAGTTTTTTATTTTTTGTTTTGATTTTTTTTTTTTAGTGAAGTAAGCATCTTCATGAGGCTGGAGGACAAAAAGCAACTTTAAAACTATCATGGTTAAGAATCTTTTAAAGGATTTACACACGCACAATGAAGGAATTAAGAGGGACTCTAATGATCATACTATCTACTTCTTTGGCAAGATTTCGAATGAAATTAAGAATTAGCACCATATTGAAAATTAATTCGACTGAGTGGACAGAATGCCAGAAGCATTTTGGACACTCTCTTTTGTTTAAGATCTGACATTTACTAACATACTCACGTAAAAATGTTACCTTTATGCAGTTTTCACCTATATTCTATATATTCGTCCAACATTCCCATGAAAGACAAATGTCATTAATTTAATCCCAATTTAAACAGGCAAGAATATGAAACTTTGAAATAGCAGGCTGTAATTTGTAATCAGTGGTAAGAAAATGGAAACCGCAGGCTTTGCCATCTAGTTCTATGCTCTTTAGACCAGTTATCGTCAGAACTATGTGTGTAAATACAATTCAACAAAGAAATACCTGAGGGGAATGGTTGTGCAGGCATTTATAGCACTCTAATGAAAATATGTTAATAATATCACCAAGCTTGCGATATTAGGCTACTGTTTTCTGATTTTAATCAGTATGTTATTAAATTTAGTTTAATTCTGTCTTTATGTATAAATTTGTATCAACAACAACAATTACCATGTCCATATTATATTTCTTTTTATCTTTCTCAGAGCGGTTTGAACGAATGAATAAAAACTTCAGAAACATAAAAGATTCCTAACTCATAAATCAGATACATGCATAGTAATTTTAAAAAGGAAGAATTCCCAACTTGTGTGTGTACATTCCAGCTTGTTCTGACTATTCAATTAGCGGAGTAGCACCACAGAATCCATTACTCTTCTGTCCTCACTGTGGACAGAATAGCGAATGCGGCATCTTTCTCTTCGTTGTTTTCCACAATTGCCAAAATCCATGGTACAGAGCAGGCACTCAACGCTGATGAATGACTAAGTACTAACATTTTGACAGAGTAAATCAGATCCAGAATTTAAAAGCACAAACAAACTAACAATATATTTTTTATTCTTTGCGATGGATGATAAAGAGATCATGCAGATTTGAAATTCTGGAGAAAAACTTAAAACTGCTTTTATCCTGTCTTTTATATTATTCTTTTATTTGAACTGTGAGAAAAGTAGTAATAAGATTATCCTATTTCAACCATCACCACTTTAAAGTCAACATGACAGAGACAATTTTTCAACAAATTAGGCTGTTTTCTGAAATACTCACCAAGTTTGCCATTTCAAAGTGAAATGTTACAAGACTTACTGCCAGCCCCTGACGTGCCTTCAGCAGCATGTATGTTTTTTTGTTTGTTTGTTTTTATTTCAGGGTATTGTGAGGGTACAAACATTATGGTTACACTTTATGTCTTTGCCTCACCCAAGTGCGGGTTAAAGGCATGCACTTCCTCCCTACAGTGCCCCCCGGGTCCTTTAGTTGTGGATTTACCTCCCCTCTCCAATCCCCCTAATCCCTGGAGAGTATTTCTGCCATGTGAGCACCCTAGTGTTCAAGAGTTAGTACCAATTTGATGGCGAGTACAAGTGGAGCCCATTCTTCCGCTCTTGTGGTGTCCCACTTTGTTTAACATCTCTAATCATTAGAGAAAGCATGGATGTTTTTAATGTGGTAGGTTTCACATTCATTCCTGCTTCACTTATAGATCTTAATACTCTTTATCTCCATGGATTTTAAACATGCTGAAGAAAATAATTTCTTCTCCTAAAATTATTAAAGCCCCTAAAATGAACTTTAAACTTTCAAAAAATATTATTTTCAAATATAAATGCTGGTTTATGTCTTGACTTTCAGATCCCTAAAAAAGTCAATGAGACAAATTTGATTTAAAAGGAATTCTTTAGTGTTCTCACGCATATTACATGGATATACCTATTCGTTTTCAACCACATCCTGAAATACTTCCCAACTTATTAATGGATGATAATATAGTAGGCCATCTTTTATCTAAAATTATGCTATTTATTACTATAGCAAGTTATATAGAATAATCATTGATGGTCCTGAGACATCACATAATCCTGAATTGCTTTCTAAATTAATACATATGTTCAGGAAAGTTGCAATGTTAACTATATCATACTCTATTCTAAGTTTAAAGAAATTGGTAGTATAAATATCATATATAATCCAGCATTCTAACTAAATATTCAATCATTTATGACAACTATGTTGGATGAGAGTTTACCTGACTTCTTTAACAGAAAGCAAAAAATGTAGCTTAGTCAGCTATTGATGGAAGCTACTAAAAGTTATCACTCGTAAGTTACAACTTATCATAAAGCTTTTTTTTTTTTTTACTTCTGCATATTACGGAGGTACAAATGTTTAGGTTACATTGCCCTTCCCCCCTCAAGTCAGAGCTTCAAGTGTGTCCATCCCCCAGACAGTGCGCATCACACTCATTATGTTTGTATATACCCATCCCCTCCTCCCCCCTCCCATCTGCGCAATGCCCAATAAATGTTATTCCTATATGTGCACTTAGGTGTTGATCAGTGAAACCAATTTGCTGGTGAGTACATGTGGTGCTTATTTTTCCATTCTTGGGATACTTTGCTTAGTGGAATAGGTTCCAGCTCTATCCAGGAAAATACAAGAGGTGCTATATCACCGTTGTTTCTTATAGCTGTGTAGTACTCCATGGTATTCAGATACCATATTTTATTAATCCACTCATGTATTGATGGGCACTTGGATTATTTCCATATCTTTGCAATTGTGAATTGTGCCGCTATAAACATTTGAGTGCAGATGTCTTTTTTATGGAATGTCTTTTGTTCTTTTGGGTAGATGCCCAGTAATGGGATTGCTGGATCAAATGGTAGATCTACTTTTATCTCTTTGAGGTATCTCTATATTGCTGTCCACAGAGGTTGCACTAGTTTGCAGTCCCACCAGCAGTGTATGAGTGTTCCTATCTCTCCTCATCCACACCAACATTTATTGTTTTGGGACTATTTGATAAAGGCCATTCTCACTGGAGATAAGTGATATCTCATCATGGTTTTGATTTGCATTTCCCTGGTGATTAGAGATGTTGAGCATTTTTTGAATGGGTACCAGGTTAATTCACCTTAGCTGTTACTCATTGAGGATTCTTGGTTTTATGGAGGGGTAGATCTTTTCCTGCTCGTGTTGCTTTAAAAGACACAACCAGAGCTATGAACTGGCTGGAAGATATCTTTGAAAAATGATTCAGTTTGTATTGTTGACATATAAGGATCTGAAATATCATTTCTTCACATTATATTTCACCTGTTATTGTCATCTCAAAAGTCTATTTCCTCTTGCATAAAACCACAGTGTATAAAACTATAAAAGCAAACACAGCGGCAAGAAAATTTTCCCCTGGGTCTCTTTGCCATATGCTTCACAATAGAACTATTCCAGTACCAAAATTAGCATTCCTGAACTTGAGTATAGAGACTTGTTTTCTTTTACCAGTTTCATAAAGGAAATTGGTTTGAGGAATACTCTTTAAATCCTTTACCTTGCTGAAAAATCATTTTCATACTGCAGAGTGATGACTCTTGCTACCTTCTTACGATTGGAAAAGTTTCCATGAGAAACATAATGGACTTGACTTCTTTTGGAAATACAATCTGAAATATTTGACACACTCTGTTCTCCTTCTGTGACTTTCCTGTACTCATTCTTAATCTTAAGTAAAATATGTTTTAGATCCAAACAATAGTTACACCATTCTTTCATTCACTCAACAAGTGTATTACCTGTTTACTCTGTGTCTCATTCACAGATTTTCTTGGCATATCAGATAAAGCAGTAAACAAAACAGATAAAAAAATCATCACCTTATAAAGCTTATATTCTACAGAGGGAGACAAAAGCTAGAAACATAAACACACATACATAGGTAAATTTTATAGTGTGACATATGGTAATGTTGCTATAGAAAAAAATAAAGCAAGAAAGAGGAATAGTGAGTGCAAGATTAGGTTTGGACGGTCAAAATTGAACAAAAATTTGAAGGGGTTGAAGGCACAAATGTAAAGATATCCGGTGTAAGATTGCTCCACTAGAGCAATATGGGATTAGACCCTGGGACTAGCAGATATAAATGCCCTGATGCTGGAATATGGCTGGACCACATGGCCAGAACCCAGTGAGCCAGAAGGAGAAACTGAGTAACCAGAAGGGGTGGAGCACGGTTATTTGGCCTTGTGTGCAATTAAAAGGGCATTGGCTTTAAGTGAGAGGGAATGCCATTGGTAGCATTTGAGTAATGAAATATTCTATTTAAATAAAAAACATAAGCCCAATTTAGCTGCTAAACACAGACAAAGGAAGAAGAAGGGGTACCAGTTAGGAGACTATTGAGTATTCCAGGGAGAGGTGATGGCATCTTGGACCTAGATGATAATGATACAGGCAGTGAGAATTAGAAAGTTTCTGGATATATTCTGACGTTTGAGCCAATTGACTTTTTGTATTGTTTAGATATGAAATATGACAGAAAGAATGAGTTTAGACAATGTCATTTGACATGAACGAGGGTGAAGTTACCATTTACTAACATGTAAAAGAATGTAGATAAAGAAAACTTAAGGGAAAATATCAGAAGTTGGTTTTAGACTCATTAAATTTGAGATTCAAAATCCAATGTTTTCTTTTACCAATTTCATAGTTTCAGGTCTTAGATTTAAGTCTATAAACCACTTTAATTTGATTTTTGTATATGGCACAATATAAAGGTCTAATTTCATTCTTTTGCATATGGATATCCAGTTTTCCTGCACCATTTATTGAAGAATCTCTCCTTTCCCCACTATGTATTTTTGACACCTTTGTCAAAGATAAGTTCACTATGGATGTGTGGATTTATTTCTGGATTCTCTATTCTGTTCCCTTGGTCTATGTGTCTATTTTATGACAGTACCATACTGTTTTGTTTATTACAGTAGTATAATTTGAAGTCAGGTACTGTGATTCTTCCAGTTCTGTTCTTTTTGCTCAAGATGGCTCTGGCTATTCTGGGTCTTTTGTGGTTCCATATAAATTTTAGAATTATTTTTTTCTATTCCTATGAAGAATCTCATTGGTATTTTGATGGGGATTACATTGAATCTGTAGATTGCTTTGGGTAGCGTAGACATTTTAACAATATTGATTCTTCCAATCCATGAGCATGGAATATCTATTTTTTGTGTCCTCATCAATTTCTTTCATCAATGTTTTATACTTGTCATTATAGAGATATTTCACTTCTTTTGTTGAGCTTATTCCTAGGTATTTTATTCTATTGTTAGCTATTGTAAATGAGATTGCTTTCTTGGTTTCTTTTTCAGAGTGTTTACCGTTGGCATATAGAAATGTTACTGATTTTTTATGTTGATTTTGTATCCTGCAAATTTACTCAATTTTTTTATCAGTTCTAATAGTTTTTTCATGCAATCTTTAAGTTTCTCTAGGTATGAGATCATATCATCTCAAAATAAGGATAGTTTGACTTCTGCCTTTCCAATTAGATGCCCTTTATTTTTTTCTCTTGTCTGATTGCTCTAGCTAGAACTTCCAGTACTATGTTGAAATAACAGTGGTGAAAGAGGGCATCCTTGTCTTGTTCCAGATCTTAGAATAAAGGCTTTCAGAAAACATTGGGGAAATGCTTCAGGACATTGATCTGGGCAATGACTTCTTGAGTAATACCTCCAAAGCATGGGCAACCAATGCAAAATTGGAAAAATGGGACCAATCAAGCTAAAAAGCTCTGCAGTGCAAAAGAAATGATCAACAAAGTGAAGAGACAACCCACAGAATGGGATAAAATATTTATAAACTACCCATCTAACAGGGTATTAATAACTAGAATATATAAGGAGCTTCAACAACTCAATAGAAAAAATCAAATTATTTGATCTAAAAATGGGGAAAGAATCTGAATAAACATTTCTCAAAAGAAGACACGCAAATGGCCAACAGGTGTACAAAAAAAAATGCTCAACATCATTAGTCATCGGAGAAATGCAAATCAAAACGACGATGAGATATCATGTCACCCCAGTTATTATGGCTTTTATCAGTAAGACAGGCAATAACAAAGGCTGATAAAAATGTGAAGAAAGAGGAACCCTCATACACTGTTGGTGGGAGTGTAAATTAGTGCAACTACTATGGAGAACAGTATGGAGGTTCCTCAAAAAACTAAAAATAGAACTATCATATAACCCAGCCTTCGCACTGCTGGGTATATATCCAAAGGAGGGGAATTCAGTAAATTTATAAGATATCTGCACTCTCGTGTTTATTGCAGCACTATTTGCAATAGCCAAGACTTGGAATCAACCTAAGTGTCCATCAACAGATGAATGGATAAAGAAATTGTGGTATATATACACAATGAAATATTATATAGCCACAAAAAGGAACGAAATCCTGCCATTTGCAACAACACGAGTGGAACTGGAGAACATTATGTTAAGTGAAATAACCCAAACACGTAAAGACAAATATCACATGTTCTCACTCATATGTGAAAAACAAATATTAAAAACAATTGATGTCATGGAGACAGAGAGTAGAATGATGGTCACAAGAGGATGGGAAGGGTAGTGGGGAGAGGGGATAAACTAGGGATGGTTAATGGGTGCAAAAACATACCTAGATAATTAGAAAGAATGAACAATATTTGATATCACAGCAAAGTGATTATAATCAAAAATAAGTTAGGGTATACTTTAAAATAACTGAAAGAGTGGAATTGGAATGTTCCTAACACAAAGACATGATAAATGCCTGAGATAGTAGACACCCCAATCACCCTGATTTGATTAATTCACATTGCATGCCTATATCAAAACATCACATATACCCTATAAAGCCATACAGAAGATATACAACCATTATGTACCCATAATAATTAAAAATAAAAAACTAAACTGGCCAGGCGCAGTGGCTCACGCCTGTAATCCTAGCACTTTGGGAGGCCGAGGCAGGTGGATTGTTTGAGCTCGGGTTCGAGACCAGCATGAGCAAGAGCAAGACCCCGTCTCTACTAAAAAAAAAAAAATAGAAATTATCTGGACAACTAAAAATATATAGAAAAAATTAGCTGGACATGGTGGTGCATGCCTGTAGTCCCAGCTACTCGGGAGGCTGAGGCAGGAGGATTGCTTGAGCCCAGGAGTTTGAGGTTGCTGCGAGCTAGGCTAACGCCACGGCACTCACTCTAGCCAAGGCAACAGAGTGAGACTCTGTCTCAAAAAAATAAATAAAATAAAATAAAATAAAAACTAAACTAAAAATAAAATAAATAAATATCCAAATGGGAATTTAAGTGGACAATTGCATATCTAAGTCTGGATTTCAGAGAAAAGGTGTATACTGGAGATCTATATTATTAATAGATGGGCGTTGTCACTATGAAACTGGTATTTAAATCCAGGGTCCAATTAAGACCATCAAGAGAGTAACATGAATACAGAAAAAGATGTTTAAAGACTGAGCCCTAGGATATCTATGGTTTATAGTTTGCAAAGATGAGAAAAACCATAAAAGAAACTGAGAAGGAACAGCCACATAAGTAGAAGGAAAACCAGGAGAATTAAAGTTGTCCTGGAAGGAGGATGGGTGTTTCTGTTGAAGTTATGCAATGAAATGTGAGTGTCGTAGATTTGAAAGACACCAGGGTGCAAGGAATTGCAGGCAGTGAAGTTTTGTGTAACAGGAAAGCAAGGGAAAGTTGCAGTAGCTGGAGAGGGACGGGGTGAAAAAAGTTGTATAATTTTTAAAGAGAGGTTGATTAATGGGTACAATATGCAGTTAAGATAGAAAGTGTAAGAACAAATGTTCAATAATCAGTAAGGTGACTATAGTTAACATTTGTCTATTGTACATTTCAGAATAGCTAGAAGAGAATAATTCAAATATCCTTAGAATAAAGAAAAGATAAATATTTAAGGTGATGAATGGATATCCAAATTAAATAATTTGATCTTTACACATTATGTGAATGTATCAAGTTATCACATATGTCCTAAAAATATGTACATCTATTATGTATCAAGAAAAGTAGTTGAGTGAGATAGCACTACTTCTGTTGGAATGAATTAGAGAAAAATAAATGATGATGTATTAGAAAGAAGAATTTCTAGAGAATTAACTTTGTGCAAGAATTAGTGGAATATGGTACATAAGTGGATGTCATTCCCTTATATAAAAGCAAGGATAGTTGATCCAAAGTGATAGGAAAGGTCTATGGTCTCATTCCCAAATCAGTTAATGAATATTGTGATGAAGGCTTTGGAATATTTTTTCTAATTCTTTTATTTTCTTAGTGGAAGACGAGATGAAAAAATGTAGAAGCTTAAGAAGGAAAAGCTATACAGGAGGCACCAAGGAGATAGGGAGAATAAATGGGATACATGTGTATAGGAGGATGACCAGAGGGCAATAGAGGCTCGAATGAATTTCATGGTCATGAAGACCATTCTTCCTATTAATTGTTTTTTCTAGAGCCATATTCAGCATAGTTAGGAGGAATAATTTAACCATTGTATAGGGATTCCCCAACTGTGTACAACACAACCATAGAGGAGCAAGGGAGTTGTACACAAGTAAATAAATGTAATGACTAATTATGGGAGAGAAGAGAAGTAAAGGCCTAAGAAAGAGACGAAGTGCAAAGAGGGTACAATCAACGCATTGTTAATTCTAATACTGAAGCTGGAGTACTAAGAAAGTGAATTCTCGTCTTCCCTATGATAACTTTCATATTTAAAAAGAAAGATCTGTGTGTGCAAATGTTATGATGCAATATAGCATTTTCCATTCTTCACTGAGAGTCATCCTCATGCATTTGTGCTATGCCTCCTTTTGCAAGGAGGGCATCCTTACGTGGGGAAATCTCCATGATTATAAGTGCTCTGCGCGCAGTCAGTGCTCACAGAAGCCATGTTTCCCGGATGGAAGAATGTACTCAATTGCGACGGGGAAGAGGGCTACGTGAGAGCCCCCTACCACCAACTGTTTTATATCTCTCGCTCCCTTTTAATATTTTACCTTTAAAAAAAAAGTCTTCTTGCCATTTGACTTACAAAAATTCCTCGGAAGGCTATTTTTATCAGCAGATGTTTCTGGCGATGGATAAATGAGAGGAATTGTAGAAAAGAGACCAATAATTAAAGATGAGAATCTCTACAGTCTAAAAGGGAGATCTAATTTTAAAAAGCAAAGCTACAAAAACAAAAATAGAAAAAAATACAATCAACAAAACTTCTATAACTATCTAAGTGCCCACAAGAGCACTTTTTAAAAATAAGAATGCATGTTAATTCCCATTCCTGCCCCTATTCCTTTCTCCTGCACGTAAGCCTCGCAGCTCACATGTGTACCTTTCTCCTGAGTGTGACAGGTCTATTCCCCACACAGATGCCGTGTCACAAACCACAATTGATCATTTTATATGCTGTTTAGGTTCTGTTTGCCTGGCAGCAGCTTCTCCTTTATTTTCCACCTAAAGATGGGAATGAAAGAGAAGAATAAAATGCTAGTCTTAGACAGAGAGAGTGAAGATACCAGTGAGCCAGGTACCCGGTTGGGCATGTCTCGGGGGAATGATGGAGACCACACGAGCCTCTGTGGTTACACTATGCTTCAGAGAAGAGGGCAAATGAAGCAGGAGAACGACCTCACAAGAATTTTCTGAGAGCTGTGTGTTCTGGTAGTTGCTCTGGCCCAGTTACAGCAATTGTGATAAACATTATAGATTCTCACATCACCTGACTTAACTCAATGATACTCACTCTTGAATTCCGTACTATAAACATCTCAGTATTTTGAGGTTTTAATGATTTTTGTTGAAAGACAAAATACTATCAAGGGGACACTCAAAATGCACAGTGCTGGGGATCTTGTAAGAAATAATTATTTCTTGTATTTAATTAAATTTTCCATCACAAGCTGCACAATTCCAAATTTCTCAGTTTTGTTCACCCCTTGGGCGATGGAAAACAGAAAAACAGAGCTGGAATCAAACATAATGTTATTGCTGCAGTGTTATAGGGTATTCATGTTTCATTCTTTGGCAGTAGAGTAATCATAATTACTTTGATCTACTTCTAATAGATTAATAATTAAAGAAAGCATCCTATTGTCTTTTCTCTCTCTCATGTTCTTCTCTTTACACATTTGTCCTGTTTCTGCTCCTCTTATTGACCTGTTTTAATCTTCATTTGTCATTGCGTTATTATAGATAGTGATCAAAACGTTTTCCAAAATATACATCATGCTAAACATCTCGTCGTGTGCTATGATCACAAAAGAAATTAAAAACACAACTTCTGTTCTGAAGTTGAACTCTAGAAGAAGATTGTATGATATAGATAAAGGAGAGCATCTAATGGAGGTTTATGATGTGGAAATTTTGTGTTTGTAGAATATACGTTATTAAAGGTGGGTGAGATTACTGAAGAAAGCAAGTTTCCTAGAATTAGGATGTTAATTAGGGTATATTCATGGAAAGAATGAAAAACAAATTTCAAACTGGAGAAGAAGATAACACTATTAAGAAAAACTGGACTTGGCCATGATAACTCACCCAACCCTTTTATTTCAGCAACGTTATTCCTTTAAATCAAAAGAAGTACTCAGGCCAGCCTAGTGACTGAAGCAAATTATGCCAGTTTTTTTCTCTCTAGGGATTGTATGGCATTAGGAACCAAAGGATAGGAGCCAATCCGTGCAGAGCATTTCTCACCTAATTCCGCTTCCAGTTTCTTTTCTTCCCTTTCTTCCTCTCTGTGTCCAGAGGGTACTGCAAAAATGAATCTTATTGCATCGTTTTCCCAAGACTTACAGGATAAATTCCAGGTCCTTAGCACAATCTACACTTTTCTCTGTGCTGTGAGCCCCGTTTCACTGACCTTATCTTTCTCTACTAGCAGTTCTGTTTCTCCGAAATGACTTTCTTCCTCATCTGCCGGGCAAACTGCCTAATATTTCAAGATGCAACTCAGATGCCACCTTCTTTATGAAGTTTTCCCTTAGGCAAAATTCACTGATCTTTTTGCTACTTCTTTAAAACTAAACAGGCTTATTTCATTTATGTGTAGCCTGCCTTCTACTTCTGTGAGATCCTTGAAGACAGGGGCTACTCACTTGTCATGGCATCAGTACATCATTATAGAGCAACTACTGTGTCTCAGTGTTCCTGGTATTTCTGACAGTGGTGACCAAAGTCAGACATACACCCTTGCCTCACGGAGTTATCAAGTAATCAAAAAATTTGTAGATAGTCATCAAACAATCACAAAACTAAATTTTAATCTGTCACAAAGGAAAATTATGGCACAATATGAAAACATAGAACAAGGAAACCAAATAGATTCTGGGCTGTTGGGGTGGGAGGCAATGCTGGGAGTCAGGAAAGGCATCTACCAATATGCAGACCTGCATATGTGTACATGCTTTTCTTTTGATAACCTGGAATTATTCACAAAACTTTTTAGTTTTTCTATTGGCTATCATTCTATATTTCAATAATATAGTTGGTTATCTACTTTGAGCTATATTAACCTTAACTGGATCTTTTGACTCTCTACTACAGATATGAGAAAATTAATTTTGTATTTGCAATGCCATTTGTATGTATATTTGTAATGTAATTGTTGCTGACTATACTTCCCTCCACTCTGCCTCTTTGGTTAGTTACATTCTTATTTCAATTTTTCTAGTAATTATCTTTATAGAGTCGTGTGCCTGTAACTGGCTTCCCAAGTCCAATTCCAAAATGAATGTTGGTTGATATTTCTTGTTTATGTTAATGAGTAAAACGAAAGGAAAACGGTGAAGGTGAATGTCAGGACGTCACTCATTCATTAATGATGTGAGTGAATTGTTTGCTTAACCAAATGATAGTTTCTGAATTCTAGAAGAATGTTTCCTCAATTTATTGTGCTATTCAATATGTAATGTCTACAGACACAATACACTTTTAAGTTTAATCTGCATTATTAATATTTTCTTCATTACTTCCTTAAGTTTGACAATCAAAAAAGCAATAAATCAAGCTGTGATTTGCAGTGTTTGTCAATTTCCATATTATAAATATTCCAGCATGGCTTATTCCAAGATATCAGCCTGTCCTCGCAGAATGCAGAGAAGGGAACAGAAGAGTTGGGAGCAGCAGCATACCACTGTAGGATTCCCTCCAAGCACTTGCAGCCTCAAGAGCATAGATAATAGTAAAACAATTTAGAAATTATAACTTTTGAGTATTTAATGCATCAGTGTTGATACAACTTATTTAATTGTAAATTTATATACTTAATTTTAATTAATAAGCTTTACTTTTAGAGCAGTTGTAGATTCACAACAAAACAGAGCAGAAAATATAGAGTTTCCACATACCCCCATCCCCACCCATGCACAGATTCCCCAATATCAACAACCCACACTAGGGTGGTTACATTTGTTACAGCCAATAAACCTACATTGACACATCATTATCATCCAAGTCCATAGTTTACATTAGGGTTCACTCTGGGTGTTGCACAATCTGTGGGTTTTTGACAAATGTATAATGACATATATCCACCCTTGTAGCATCACATGGAATAGGTTCACTGCCCTAAAAATTCTCTGTGCCCTGCCTTTTCATTTTAACAATCCTCCAAGCTCTGACAGCTACTAATGTGTTTACTGTCTCCATAGTTTTGCCTGTTTCAGAATGTCATATAGTTGGAATCATACACTATGTAGCCTTTTCAACTTGGCTTCTCTCATGCAGTAACATACATTTAAGTTTCCTTTGTGTCTTTTAATGGCTTGATAGCTCATTTCATTTTAACACTGAATAATATACTATCGTTGGAATGTACCACAGTTTATTTATCTATTTACCTACCAAAGGACATCTTGATCGCTTCCTTTGGCAATTATGAATAAATACTATAAAAGTCCCTGTGCAGGTTTTTGTGTGAACATAAGTTTTCAGCTCCTTTGGGTTAATACCAAGCAACACAGTTGCTGTATCCTATGGTAAGAATATGTTCAGGTTTGGGAGAAAGTGCCAAACTATCTTCCAAAGTGGCTGTACCATTTTGCATTCCCACCAGCAGTGAATGAGAGTTCCTGTTGCTCCACATCCTTGGCAGCGTTTCGTGTTGTCAGTGCTCTAGATGTTGGCCCTGCTAATAGGTGTGCGGTAGTATAACTGTTATTTTCATTTGTATTTCCCTGAGGACATGTGATGTGGGGCACCTTTTCATATGCTTATTTGTCATTTGTATATCTTCTTTGGTGAAGTATCTATTAAGATCTTTGGCCCACTTTTGAATTAGGATGTTTTCTTATCGTTAAGTTTTAAATGAGGTTTTTTTTTTGTATATTTTGGATAAGATTCCTGTATCAAATATATCTTTTACAAATATTTTCTCACAGTCTGTGGCTTATCTTTTTATTCTCTTGACATTGTCTTTCACAGAGCAGAAGTTTTTAATTTTAATGAAGTCTGACTCATCATTTTTTTCTCATAAATCGTGCCTTAGGTGTTATAACTAAACAGTAATTGCCAAACCATAGGTCATCTAGATTTTGTCCTATGTTATTTGCAGGAATTTTATAGTGTTGAATTTTACATTTATGTCTATAACCCATTTTGAGTTAATTTTTGTGATGGGCGTAAGATCTGTGTCTAGATTTAATTTTTTTACATGTAGATGTCCAGTTGCTCTAGCATCATTTGTTGAAAATACTATCTCTTCTTCACTGTAGTGCCTTTGCTTCTTTGTCAAAGATCAGTTAACTATATTTATGTGGGTATATTTCTGAAATCTTTGTTCTGTTCCACTGATCTATTTTTCTAATCTTTTGCCAATACCACACTTGATTACTTTAGCTTCATAGTGAGTTTCGAACTTGGGTAGCATCAGTTCTCCAATTTTAATCTTCTTCTTCAATATTGTGTTGGCTATTTTGAGTCTTTTGCCTCTCCATATAAACTTTAGAATCATTTTGTTGATATTGACAAAATAACTTGCTCAGATTTTATTGGGATTGCATTGGATCTGTAGGTCAAGTTGGGAAAAGTGGGCATCTTGGAAATACTGAGTTTTTCTATCTAGGAACATGTAATATCTCTTCATTTATTTAGTTCTTTTTTGATTGCTTTCATCAGAGTTTTGTAGTTTTCTTGTTTTATATTAATATATTATACATATTTTTTAGATTTATTCCTAAGCACATCATTTCTGGGAGTGCAAATGTAAATGGTATTGTGCTTTTAATTTCAAATGCCACTTTTACATTGCTGGTATATAGAAAAGTGATTGACTTTTGTATATTAACCTGGTATCTTGCAACCTTACTATAATTGCTTATTAATTCTAAGAGTTTTGTTGTTGATTCTGTCTGAAACTACTGCAGCTTCTACCACTTTCTTTTGATTAGTATTAGCATGGTATATTTTTCTCCATCCATTTGCTTTCAATATATACATGTGTATTTATTTAAAGTGAGTTTCATGTACATAATCTAGTTGACTTTTATTTTTTGATTCACTCTGACAATCTCTGTTTTTTAGTTGGTATACTTGGATCATTAACCTTTAAGGTGATTACTTACATAGTTCAATTAATATCTACCATGTTTATTTCTGTTTCAATTCATTGCCCTTGTTTTTTGTTTATGTTTTTGCCTTCTAAACATTTTCTGCCTTTTGTTGTTTTGATTGAGCATTTTATATTGTTATTAAGTATGAAAAATCCTATTTCCTTAAGTACTAAGTTTGACAGTTAATACCTCTGACATTTCAATTTGACACTTCTTGTTTTATCTTTATTGTGAAGATAAATCCTCAGTCTTTCAAATGCACATTTTTGCTTGTGATTATCTTTCAAAAAATGTTAGAGCAATTTTTGTGAAACCATGGATAAGTCCAAAATTCAAGTTACTTTTTAATATGAGTTCCATCATGGAACCAATGCAGTGCAGATAGCTCGAAATATCAACAAAGTGTTTGAGAAGGATGTGGCTAATGAACACACAGTACACTGATGGTTTGAGAAGTTCCATGCTAGTGATTTTACTCTTAAAATGAGCCATGCAGGTGATCTGAGACCAAGGTGGATAATGATGAGCTGAAAGCTGTAGTGGAAGCAAATCCATCTCAACCTACATGTGTATTAGCAGCAAGGTTTGACATTATTATTCCAACAATATTGGACCATTTGAAACAAATAGGCAAAGTAAAGAAACTAGATAAACAGGTTTCACGTGAATTAAATGAGCATCAGAAAAGAAATTATCGTGAAGCTTGCCTTTCTTTGCTGTCAAACATAAAGGTGAACCATTTCTACACCATATTGTCACATGAGATGAAAAATGGATTCTTTTTGACAATCATAAGCATTCACCACAATGGTTGGATAAAGATGAAATGCCAAAACATCATGTCCAAAACCTAATATTCATCAAAAAAAGCGAATGGTGTCTGTTTGGTGGTCCAGCGCTGGTATTATCCACTACGGCTTCATGAAACCTGGTCAACCAATTACAGCGGATGTCTACTGCAACCAGTTGGACAAAATGATGAGAATGCTTGTGATTAAGCATCCGATATTGGTCAATAGAGACAGGCCAATTCTCTTGCAAGACAACGCCTGACCACATGTCGCACAAGCAACGTTGCTCAAACTGCATAGGCCAGACTTGGAAACTCTCTGTCATCTACCGTGTTCACCAGATCTTGCACCAACTAATTACCATTTCTTCCAGGCTTTGGACCACTTCTTGCAAGGAAAAATATTCAATTCTCAATGAGCTATGGAAAACACCATTTGCAATTTCATCGCCACTCATTCTCCAGGCTTCTTCGCTGCTGGCATAAACAAGCTACCAGTAAGATGACAAAACTGTGTCGATAGTTTAGGCACACACTTGGTTAACTGTACTGCTTCTTGTTTGAGATATAATAAACTACACTTTTGATTTGAAATTGGACATTTCGTATTTAATGACCTACTATGACTATATTTTCTCTTAGCATATCAATTATACTTTTTATTTTTTACTTTTTTACTTGTTGCCCTAGAGTTTGCAATATGCATTTGCAGCTAATTCATGTCCACTTTCAAACAATACTATAACATTTCACAGGTAGTACAGGTACCTTATAATAACAAAATATTCCTAATTCATTCCCTCAGCCTTTGTATCATCAATGACACCCTTTCATTTATACATAAACATACAAAAGCATAGATATATACACAAACATACATAATAGAATACATTTTTGCCATTATTATTTTGAACATACTGTTACCTGTTAGATCAATTAAGAATAAGAAAAAATAAAAGTTTTTATTTTACCTTCACTTATTCATTATTTGATTATTTTCCTTTCCCTATATAGGTTCAGTTTCTGACCTATATCATTTTCTTCTCTCTGAAGAACTTTTTTAAAAACATTTCTTGCAAGTCAGGTCTGTATTGGCAACAAATTTCCTCAATTTTTGTTTGTTTGAGAAAGTCATTTTTTCTCCTTCAGTTTTGAAGGATAATTTCTGAGTACAGAATTCCAGGTTGGTTGGGTTTTTTCTCTCAACACTTTGTAAATTTTATTCCACTCTCTTCTTGCTTGCATCGTTTCTGAGGAGAAGTCAGATGTACTTTTTATTCTTGCTCCCGTATAGATAAAGTGTTTTCTCTCACCCCTGGCTTCTTTCAAGATTTTTTCTTTATCTTTGATTTTCTAAAATTTGAATATGATGGCCTACGTATAGGGTTTTTAAAAAATTTTTTTGGCATTTATCTAGCTTGGCGTTCTCCGAGCTTCTTGTTTCTGTAGTTTTCTGTCTATAATAATGACTGAGAATTTTCCCCAACTTAAATTTTGGAAGTTTTTATTGTTACATCTTCACACTCAGATTCATTCCTCAACCATGTCCACCCTACTGATGAAATGTGATCAAAGGCATTCTTCATTACAAAGGCGTTACAGTGTTTTTGATCCCTAGCATTTTTCTCTGATTCTTTCTTAGCATACCCATTTCTCTGCTGACATTATCCATCTGCTCTTAAATGTTGTCTGTCTCTTTCCATTAATGCCTTTAGGATATTAACCACAGGTTTTAAAAATTTCTTGTCAATTAATTCCAACATCTCTGCCATATCTGACTATACTTCTGATTCTACTTCAGTCTCTGCAAACGGTGTTTTTTGCCTTTTATTATGCCTTGCAATTTTTTGTTAAAAGGTAGACATGAAATTCTGGATAAAGGAAAGAAACTACAAGTAAATAAATAAGCCTTTAGTAATGTAGTGGTAAGTATGAGGAGAAGGGAAACATTCTGCTTAAATCCTGATATTTCAGTGAACTTGTGTCCCTGGACTGTGAAGTTCACAAGTCCCCTTAGGTGGTACAGGACTGCGGAAGGGGGCTATAATTATGTATTTCCCTCCCTACATGAATTAGTCTCTTATATAACCCTAGAAGGTTAGACACGGGTGAAGTAGTTTCTCCTGTAGGCAGAACTTGTTAGAAGGACAGAATGCTCTGGTGTATTTCAGAATGGTGACTTTTCCTCTCTTCCTACCAGAAGCATGAGGGTTTTTTTTTTTTTTACTATATTCACTGTGAGGTCCTAGTAGAATTTTAGAGGGAAGATTCACAGAAGTGTGAGGAGCCCCCTATAACTGGGTCCGCCTGGAGTTTCTACCCTCACGCTTGTCCACACTGAGCTTCTAGAAATTCATCAATCATAGCTTAGGGTTTCCTACCCTGGTACTGGCTTTTAAAGAGGTTTCTGCTCATAGATTTCTTCTAGGGTAAGTGTTATATTCTGTATCCACCTATCTCTCTCTCCAATCTTGCCCTTCGATTTGCCCTGTGACCTCACTTCTCTGATGGATCTAAGATGAGTTTTTGATTTCTCACTTTGTTCAGATTTTTACTTGTTGTTAGCATGGAGTGAAGATTTCTAAGCTCCTTATATGCCAGACCAGAAATCAGAATTTTTAATAATTAAAAATTTTTAATTTTTAATAATGGCCTTAATTAACAACCAGCTTGCAAATTTCCTAAAAATTTAACAATCATTTCCTGTGAGCCAGTTTGTGGGTGGGGAGAGATGGGGCTCCAACATGCCACCACCTTCATACATTACATAACATACTTGAACATATGTTATTGAGTGATTTGTTTTTAAATAGTGTGTGTTACCGACTTTCTATGAAAGATGAAAAACTAGTGCATATACTGTTTTTTCTTTACTCTTCCCCCATTTACCCTGAAGTTTCTCATCTCTCTGCCATATTTTATTATTTAAGTCCCTGTAAAAACCAATAACAAGTCATTAATGCACATTGCATATCATCAGAGATACTAACCAGTGTAATTAGAAAAAAGGAAATAAATAAGAAAAGTAAAAAGAGGAAAAAATCAACAATAAACTTGTCAATGTGATAAAGTAAGAAAGAAATTTCCAAGCAGGAAGCAGAAGCCAGATATTATAAGGCAAAAATTGACCAAGTGAGTTACAGGAAGAACTTGATAAATTTGATCACATATAAACATTAACTTATATGGGAGGAAAAGGAGTAGTAGTATCCTTAATAATTGCTTATAACTTAATTTTTAAAAATTTAACATGGCAGAGAAAAGAACACACAGAGAGAGGTTTCTCCATGGTGCCTTATGCAAGCCAAACGGAGGTCAAAGTTTATGCCTCCCCCCCACAAAAATTCTTTTATTTTTAAATAATCTTTTTTAAAGAATGGCTTTAGTATTACAGAAAAGTTATGAAGAGTTTTTTTCCCTTTTATTTTTTTTATGTAGATAAAAGTCACATATTCTAAAATTAACAATTTTAAAATGAACAATTCAGTGGCATTTAGTGCATTCATAATGTCATACAACAACCACGTCTATCTAGTTCCAAACATTTTCATCACCCCAAAAGTGACCCTGTATCCATCAGGCAGTTGTTCCCATCCCCTGCTCCCCCAACTCCTGGCAACGAGCAATCTGTGCTCTGCCTCCATGGATTTAACGATGCTGATTAGTTCGTACAAATAAAAGCACACACTATGTGGCTTCTTTTGCATCCAGCTTCCTTTACTTCACATACTGTTTCCAAGGTTTATCCACCCACTAATCTTAAAGGCTTTTCGAGTTCTGACACAGACAAATTGAAGATGTATTATTTTTTTCCTCAATTCACAGCCTTTCTTTGCTTTTCACTTCGTGTTGGTCGTGATTGGAATCATGTCAAGTCATAAGTGGGGCTTAAGATTTTCTCTTAAAAGGCTTTTACTTTCAATTTCCTGGTTGCATCTAAAAAGTAAATGTAGACATCTAGAGTAGGTAATCATATCAGTGAGGATATGAGGGTAAAATCTACAATAAATTAAAATGACTCAGAAAAACTACCCAGGGCTAATTGTGAATTTACTAAATTATTAAAATTTAGTAAAATAAAACCTGGGGCCACCGTCGCACAACTCCAGAAGGGCCATACACATTGAGGTCCACAGTCGGACAGTTTGATCCAGGTGAGTATAACTGTATCAATACGTTACCGTGGTGGTTACAACTATTTTACTTCATTCACCTGATTTGTACACTTATACACTTCAGATTCATCCCCAGAAATGGTTCTCATCGTTTGCCACTTCTATTCTCAGAGGGCAAGAAGTTTAAAAGCCACAAAACGTATGCCTAAAAGATTAAAGAATTGAGTCACAGTATTAGTGCTAAATTGAAGAAATATCAGAAGGGAGAAAAGAAAGCAGAAGTAAAGCGATTGAAACTCCGAAACGTACTGGTGTTTTATGAGGAAACACAATGGCTCCCAGAGCGCTGTACTGAAGGAAGCGCCGGCTGCAAAATGAAAAGCTGAAATAAGAATAGTGTGAGACCGGTGTTAAGTATTTTGCTTGCAAGAAATTACTTGAAACAGGATAGGTCCCTAAACTCCTTAGTATCATTTTCTATGTTTTCTCATGACTATTACTCATCCTCTGGCCCATGGGTCGTCTTTTGCATTGGCACGTGCCGCTGAGCGATTCCCTGTCGCGGACAGATTGCAGAGAGGAAAGCAACCCGGAGAGGGTGGGCACACGTCTGCTGTGAAATCCGACGTTACGGGGATGGATGGCGTTTAGTCCAGCTCATTCCTCTGTGGATGCTCATGTGGGAAAATCATCTAATTTTTTATAAAAGCTTCTGAACTGCTGCGAGGGTTCTTCCTGGATCTTGTATAGTTCTCAGTTGCACACGTAACTCCTTAGAGATGCATTTTGCAAGTGAAGTCTTTCAATATGTCAGGCTCTTTTCATTTAAGCTTACACATTTCAGATGTTGGACGATTGTAGCTGAATATTTCTCTCCCTTGCCTTCTCCTAAAATGACCCGAGTGTAAAGTAGAAACTTGGTTTGTTTGCAAGGAAAATGCACTCTTCAGTTCCAGGTTTCCAGGTGAGGGCATCTGTCACTGTGCTGCCTTTAATTAATGATAACTGTAGCGGGTCAACTTGCTTTTCTCTAACAAGAATTCATCATATGACTTGTCAGTATCATGCAAATGTGAGAATACAGCCCTAAAAAGCCATAAAAATAAGTTACTAGTTAAAAAGTATTTCAGTTTTTTGGCCGGGCGCGGTGGCTCACGCCTGTAATCCTAGCTCTCTGGGAGGCCGAGGCGGGCGGATTGTTTGAGCTCAGGAGTTCGAAACCAGCCTGAGCAAGAGCAAGACCCCATCTCTACTAAAATTAGAAAGAAATTAATT
>CAUYRB010065852.1:0-10787 GCA_963574695.1 Propithecus perrieri | reverse complement strand
ACCACAGGCATGCGCCACCATGCCCGGCTAATTTTTTCTATATATTTTTAGTTGTCCAATTAATTTCTTTCTATTTTTAGTAGAGACGGGGTCTCGCTCTTGCTCAGGCTGGTCTTGAACTCCTGAACTCAGAACGATCCGCCCGCCTCGGCCTCCCAGAGAGCTAGGATTACAGGCGACTATACCTTTTATACCAGATAAACCTGTCTCCATTAGAGGAGTATGACATTGATAAGAATGGAGGGACATAATATTTATGTCTGTCTTATAGAATCAACCTGCTAAGTATTCAGTAAATATTCACGATAAAGCCCCCATGATCCACCGATATAGCAACAGTGTGGACCCACTCATGTCATACCCACAAAACAGAAAAGTTTTAACATGGGTGAAATCTTTCTCTGTTTCCTGATGTGCTATATCATTTGTTCAAAATGTTGGCTGTCCCTGTCCCCTGGATGCATCCCTACACGGCCTCTCCCGTGTGTCCCCTTTCTGCCCTACTGAGGTGAGGCATGGCCATGTGACTTGCTTTGGCCAGTGGAATGTGGGTGAGGGTGACTTCTATGTCTCCCGGTTCTGCTGTGAAGTCAGTATTGCCCAGGTCCCGGAATGGAGAGCTCGCAGAGCAGAGCCACAGCCAACCCACGAGGCCACCTAATATGAATGAATGATAAACCTTTGTTGTACGCCACTGAGACTGAGAGAAAAGCTCCATATAGGCGACCCTGAGTTTATAAAACAACGCCATATTGCACAAAGCCCCATTTATACCACAGCACATCAGTACATGGATGTTTACATACAACAGCTCCACGATGTCTTCTGAATGCATCAACTTTGACTTATAAATACTTGATATAACAAAACCTTGATATAACAATATTGCCCTACTCTCCTGACCCAGTATTTCAAAGCAATTCTCTTATAAGAACACATCAATTTTTTTCAAAGGCCACACTAGCATTTCTTGCTGTTTTGCAATTCGTCGAGATGGTAGTCATGCAAGCTCACGGAAGAACCAACATGAAAAGGGGCAAATCTTCTCCTTCCAGAAAACATAAACAGCTTCCTATTGCTGCTTGATGACTGCCAAACTATAATCTCAAAGCTTATCTTTTAATCAGCAAATACCATCTCTCTCAATGAAGCTTCCTTCACTCTCTGGGCCAAGTTAAGCAACTCTTATTCTGGCCTCTCAGATGCCTTACTTATAATCAACCACGTGGTGTTGGCTTTTTGTTTTCGTTTGGTTGGTTTGGTCTGCCTGATTTCCTGAGTGAGTTGCAGGCTCCCAGAGACAGGATCTCTGCTTTCTTCCTACATCTACCACCTAGCACACAGTAGATACAATTGATATTTCTTGTACGGACGGATAAAGGTATAAAATCAACATACCAGTGCAAAGCCTTGCTATTCAAAACTGAAGGGTTAGAAAGCAAACTCTGGTCCAACTGAAATGCTTTTTGAATGATAAGAGACATAGCTTTAAAAATTCTCTTATGACCTCATTTCAAAGTTTAGGCAAAAGTCCTATTTCATGCACAAGGCACAGCTGGACAGATCCACAGATCCTTCCAAGTCTGACTGTCTGTTTCACACAGGCAAAGGTAGTTTGTCATTCTCCTAAGGCCAAAGCATGATCACCTCTGAGTTTAGTGCCATATGTTCCTGGCCACCAAGTTGAAGAGGGCCATGACTAGGCATTATAGCAAGTATGAACTCCAATAGCCGCCATTCCACATGCATCGGCACAACATGGGGGAGACCCAAGGGGCTATTTTCACACACAGAAGGGTGCAGAGCTGCCTTCTTTTCACAAAGGAAGGGGATGAGTTGCCAATAACTCACGACTATTAATTAAAAACAATCAAACACAAAAACATATTCTACATATAAAACCCACTGTAGCCTGCCTACCAAACTATTTGCTTAAGAAAAAACTCAGTGCAAGGCAAGTCTGTTTGAGATTCTTGTTACAGTGCAGCATCACCTGGAAATGCAGTTGCAAAGTGCCATTCCAATGCATCACAAAGACCTCCTGACTGGACTTCCTGCTCCTACCTTAGCCACGCTACATAGGTACCATTCTCAATAGCCACAGTGATCCCTTGGCTAAAACCACCCTTCTCTCCATTTTACTTAGAGGAAAAGCCACAGACCTTACAATGGGCTACAAAGCCCCACATCACCCATCCCAATTATCTCTCTAATCTCCTCTCCTAGGACACTTCTGACAATTCTTGCACATGCCAGGAACAGCACTAGCTGTTCCCTCTGCCAGAATAGAATAGAATAGAACAGAATGCCCTTCCCCAAACAGCCCCAGATTACTCTCTGACCTACTTCAAGTCTCTGCTTAAATGCCACCTTCTAAAATGAATTCTTCTATGCCCAGTTTATTTAAAATTGCACCTCCTTCCCCATCCCCCTGACCAATCTCTGCTTTTCCCTCCTTAACATTTATCAAATTCTACCATTCTTATTTAATCTTTATTATTAATTGTCTATCTTACACCATCAGAATGTAAGTGCCCCAAGGGCAAAGATTTTTGCTATTTGATTCACTGATGGTATCACCAGCGGCTAGAATGTGCCTGATGCAAGCAGATAAGCCATAAATACTGGTGAATGAACTAATATATTATAAGAATGTCCTCTCTTTACATTTGTCTTCCCAGGATCTCTGCATGCATTTGAATTTTATTTTAAAATTATACCTGTATTTATAGTTAATGTAGAGATCTTTTAACTGAAGGATTTGCAGGAAGTAAGATTAACACTATCTAGTCATGCTCACATTTCAATAGCCACGTGGGCTGTTTAGTGATGCAGAACATGTAGGAGAACTAGGTAGTTCCCTCAATAGTTCAACGGCCAAAACAACTACAGTGTTACAGACTATTCATACGGTATGGTCAGCTTCAAAAAATTGGGCGGTTCAAAAATAACTTCAGAAAACCAGGAGGCATAGGGTTAAACAAAGAAAATACGAAGCAATCTATCATTAACTTTGCTTTTTAATAGCTTGGTCAGATTCTCACCTGCTCTAATGCCTCTTGAGAAAAACACCATTTAGAAAGAGAAACCTGCAGTTACCCGAAGCTGAGTTTGGCTGAGATAGTAGAGTTTACATTCCTTTGTTGGCTAAGTCCTTACCCCGTGGAATGTCACAGGATGAGATTCGGGCCATGGAGAGGTCAGGAGTGCTTTGACCAAGCGCTACCTCAGGGGATTATACACTACCTTACACATTATATGATATATGTTACTTACACATTAAACATCAGCTTCGAAACCTCCCCTCCCACTCCACAGTTGCCCTTGAGCGCAGGAATTCACTCCCATCTGTACCTTCTAAACTAGGCATCTGCCGCCCACCCCGCATGATTAATTCACTTCCTTGCACACTCATCGTCCTCCTCTGAGGCGAACAGTGAGCAGGGGCTATGTGTGTTACTATTAAGGACAAGTCTACCTCAATATTTACATGCTTTTGGGAGAATGGAAAGCACAGGGCATAAACTGCACCGGGGCTGTGGGTTCAGGAACCGGCGCTTGGAGGACCAGCTGATCAAACAGAGGTCCCACTGGATCCGAACCCTTCCGCGCGGTCTGGCTGAGTAAACAGACCTGCATCATCAGAGCATCGGCTGCCTTGCGCCGCTGCAAACTCCAGGGAGGTCAGAAGCACCTGCAGGGCCTGTGAAAAGGGTGCAGACTCCCGGGCTCCACCCAGCCCAGCGGTTCTGACTCGGCAGGTCTCAGGGAGGGCAGGGAGTCTGCGGGACGCCTCGGGAGACACAGATGCAGACCACACTTGGAGAAACACCATCTCTAAATCTTAACCGAGCTACTTAAAAGCCTCTTACTCAGGAAATACTTTTTAAAAAAAATTAAATTCACCTTCACGACTGTTAATCCATGCCATCACAGAGAGACTGGCTCCACTGCTCATCTTTGGGCTTCTTTTATCTCATTAGGAAAACGTTTAGGCAGACTAACCTCATCTTAACCGATATTATTGGGGATAATGAATTTAAAAAGAGAAAAAAATGGGCTGTGAGGAGCATGGACTGTTCCATCCTCCGGGGTATTCGATTGAACGCTGACGAAGCATCAGCGCTGCCAGTCCAACCGCTGGCGTCGGAACACGTCGTTATCAACAACACCCAGGTTAGAGAGCGAGAAAGAGCAAGAGGCGCCACAGGCCTCACGCTCCCTGCAACCGCTCCCAGCATCTCCTTGGACTGGAGAGGCGGTTCACGCAAGGTGACAGGGATGGCCCTGGAGCTGCTTGGCACCGGCCGACTCCACTTAACGAGTGTTCAGGATCACACTCAGCACGGAGAAATTCACCCTGACCCTGGACGTCTGCCCCCTGGCATACGCTCACTTACATTTTTACTCAATTACTATTTCTAAGAACAGAGACAAAAAAAAAAAAAATGCAGAGCCCCACTGCTCGGCAGTCTTGCGTGGAAGGTCTGCGGGGGTCTGCAGGGGGCTCCCGCAGCCCGTCGGCGGGGTGGGGTGGAAGAGCCCCCCGCTGCCTGGGAATCTGCGTGGAGCTCGTGCCTTACCTCCCCCTCCACACCCTCGGAGACACTCCTGATGTTCCCAGGCTCGCTGAGGAGCGGGGTGGGTTTCCAGTGTTTTTTCACCAAAGGAAGAGAGAAGAAGCTCGCAGCAATGAAGTGACCGAAAATAACCCTGAGCGAGAAGGAGTGTCTGCAAAGAAAAACCACCGGAAGAACCAGGGGAGGCCTCTCCATTTGCTTACTATGGGAGGAAAAGATGAAAAGGAAATTAAAGTAGTAGGTAAGAAAGTTATAAAATTACTGGGAGAGGATTCCAAGGGAAAAGCAAAAAAAAAAAAAAAAAAAAATTGGGGGTCTCTGTGGTGTGTGGTATGGTAGCATCCAGGCCAGATCTGAATTCAGAATTTTGTTCTGCCCCTAGCTAGCTCTGGGATCAAGGACGAGGTATTTACCTCTCCAAACCGCAACTTCCTGAAAAATGGAGATCGTCATCTTGGCCCTCCTGATGGACCAACGTGGGTACAATTAGGATGATGTGTCTTAAGTGCCAGGGACATATGGAGTATTTAATAAATGTTTTCCTACTCTGGTTCCCTTCCCTTTTCCTTTCCAAATAGCCAGTCAGCTAGTGGGCAAATATCAGAGATTGAACTCCTTGGTTTAGATAGTGAAATCAAATTAAAATTGAGAGCTTCAAAACAAAACTATAAGGTCTCACAAAAAAAAGCTTTAAAAGTATGGATTAAACCTTTCACTCTTTTTATTCACAATGCAGCTACCAGCCACTTTGAGGTTTTCTGTACTAAAATAAATGTCTACTCTCAACGGAATCGGTCCTTTTTGAGGAAACCCCAGCTTAGCCTACTGCAAATAAGCTATACTGATTTTTAAGAAGCAATGTCAGGCACAGTAAATCTCAGAATAGGACATCCAGCTTCTACTAGGATAATAAAAAAATTTCCTTTGTCTCTGTCCAGGACCTCCACCCACATTTAGAATCAACATAATCCAAACCTTCTCAGAGCCTCAAAAATATGTAGTGAACCCATGCCAGGATTACAAGTCTGTTTCCTTTCTTCTTGAGCATGGTTCAGGGCAACTTTAGCCACTGAATTCCTTGAGTTGTCAGGATCAAGGACACTCTTTGATCCTATTCTCTCTGTGGACTCATTGCCCAGCATACAGCA
This sequence comes from Propithecus perrieri, assembly GCA_963574695.1. Taxonomy (NCBI): domain Eukaryota; kingdom Metazoa; phylum Chordata; class Mammalia; order Primates; family Indriidae; genus Propithecus; species Propithecus perrieri. The sequence goes on along the minus strand of CAUYRB010065852.1, from coordinate 5,059 downwards.
GGCATTCATAAATGCTGGCTGAATTGATTAATGTTCCAAATTAGACAGGGGTGGAGACCTCTGGCTTCGGTGCCCCTCAAGCCTAACATGTGGTGCTGGCTCTGAGGAGCTTGCACTTGGGCTGAGGGTCAGGACTAAGTGGGTTGAGCAAGTGGTAAGCTCAGCTGAGGGCCCAACCCATGACAATCCATTTCCTCATGCAACCTGGACATGTCAATACGAAGGTCACAAACAATGGCATCAGCATAACTCTGCCAAGAGTCTCCCTCTACATTCTACAACCTTAAAGGAGAGAAAATCTCCTTTCACTTTAGTTCAGTACAGAATACATTAATTGAGCAACTACTATGTGTCAGGAATAAGAACATAGACACAAATAAGACATAAAAAAAGGAACAGCCCCTTGACATTCAGGCCGTACTGGTTAACCCTCCAGAGAGTAGCCTCTGCGAGGGTCAGGAAATCAATGTTTCAACTCATTCTGTGACTCCTGGAAATCATATCTCATTCCCCCGATCATTCTTTCACATACTGCAATCACGTGATTGTATTACTTCAAAGCTCTTCATCAGTTTTTCTCATATAAACTCCAACTAGAAAATTCCAGGCACCTTTGTGCTTGCTCAGCTACAAGGCTGCATGTTAGAATCCTACTTTGCCTTTGACAAGTTCCCCACAGGACACAAATACTAAAGATGGACTTGATACAACTATGTCAAACGAGGAATAAAGCAGACAAGTGTACTCACCAAGGTACCCACAGAGCACCTGGGACTGTCTGGTGCACAAGCTGCCCACTGAGCCAGAGGGTGTTGTAACAACTGGGCAGACAGCTAGGAGTTTTAAAAAGCACAGTCATTAGCTATTTTACTGAAGAGATGCCTGGCACAGAACTATACAAAGATTCAAAGCAGAAGAGGGACTCACTGAATGTTCTTATCATTCCCCCAGAAATCTAAGATTCCTGCTAGCTGGGGCCAGGGGATTAGACACCAAGGACCAATGGAAGATTCTGGATTCTAGACCCAGATCTTCTGGAATCCCTTAGCCAGCAGTCAAGACTTCTGAATTCGGTTTTCCCTTTAGCATGGTCTAGTGTTAAAATAACAATGTACAATTTACATACTGAAATGGTAAAATAAATACCTTGATTTATATTCAAGATGAATAAGAAAGGCCATGCCCTCCTTTGACAAAAGACAGCCTACCTATTAAGAATAAAACTTTGTTTTTCATTTGGCTGGCCTAGATTTCAGTGTTCTTAAAACCACCTGTCATCATTTCTAACCTGCACATGAAAACTCCTCGAATGAGTCAAAAATACAAGTGTATATTGGTTGGATGGAGGCTACTTAGCTATAGTTTTAAAAGGTGGAGCTCTTTGAAATGGATTAAACATACCTTCCATAACAGTTCTTATATCCAGAAATTTTGAACTTTGCTTTCTTTAAAGTAACACCAACCCAATATTCTTAGAAAAGAAAATACACCAAAAAATACTTCAAATTGAAGAGAAAATACCGCTGAGTGTTGAAAGGCTTTCCTATCTGTGGTACGGTCAATAAATACAGGATTTTTGCATGAGAAGATGTGGATTAAAACTCCCATTCTGTCACTGGTTTCCTGTGAATCCTTGGTCAAGCGCCTGAATTTGCCCAAGCCTCTGTGTCTATAAGATGAGGGAGATATAATGCTTACCCTGAGAATTGTTATAAAATTGAGACGAGATGATATATTTAAAAGAGACTAACAAATAAAAGGTGATCAAGGAATGTAATCATATTAGTTATCTAACTTATGTGATCAAAGAAACCCTGACTGCCTTCTAGGCCTGGCGAGAATATAGTTCTTTCCTAGCTCTTTACATAAATTTAGAATCCATGCACTTTCTAGTCACATAGATAGAACGTGTCTTCTAGAAGTAACACTGCCACTATTCGGACCTGACTTGAAAACTTTTGACAAAAGACAAAGGCCTTATGGACTCCTCTCTCAATTTTTTTTTTGCCAGATTTGTGCCGGTCACTCAATTTTAAAATGGATAATGAAGGCCTTTTCCTATACCCTGGAACTTACTATCTCCAACATTCAGCCCACTAACAAGATCCCAGTGACACAGACTTTTCACACATGTGTGGATTACACCTAGTCAGAATGCTCTTTAATTGCAATATGAGGCTCTCAATGGCTAGGGTGGCACAGAAGACGAAGAGACCCAACACCCGGGCTTCCATAAGTACATGTTGCTATCATGTTGCCACCATATGCTATTTCCAGCTGACATCTGCTCACATATGTTCCCACCAATAAGCAACCATGTTGTTTATTTTTAGAGCCTTCTCCACAGTCTTACAGGAAGAAATTCCCTCAAATAGCCAGTCAGCAAAGACAGGAAGCTACACGGGATATAAACTGTTTGTCACAAGATTAGCAAGTCAAACAAAGTTTGCTCATTCCTATCTGACCTTTAAAAAGAGATGCTGAAAGTTATCTTACATAAAAATCTCACAGAACACAACCAGAGAAAGGCAGGCTACGCAGAGCGAATCACTTGGTGAGCAATACTTTTGCTTCACACTATGGCCCTATGCATTTCTTGGGGGGATTTAAGTCCTTTTCCTGGGAAACAGCACCTTCTTCAGGCCAGTATATGCCGTGGTGCACAAGAAGGACAATTCTATGAAACAGAATTTTGATCTCTGAAATTACCCAAGGTCACCCGGGTCATAGGAAGTCCATGTGAGCACAAGGTGAGGTAACTATTGTCATTTGCCATTTCCAGCATGCAGCCCTCAAGTATGCACCTTTGGTTTGCTTTCACTCTGCTCTAAAGTTGCAGTATGAAAATCCTTTTTTTTCTTTCTTTCTTTTTCTTTCTTTTTTGTTTTTAAGCAAGGCCAAAGGAGTGGGAGCTCTGGTGCTGATGCAATGCCTTAGAAGTTAAGACCATGAATTGGATGCAGATAGAAGGTTTCTAACAGTGGTTATTCAGGCCACAGAAAGCAGTCCTTAGTTTTAAACAATCAATTTTCAATAATCTATTTGATTGAAGGGGCACTGTGATATGGATACACTTTATTTAGAACAATGAGGCTTTGGATATATGTGAAAACGCTTTGTAAAACATAAACCATTATGAAAATCTGAGACATTTATAGTCTCGGAAACATAATATTTTTTAGAAGAACTTGGGGACTCGCTAATTGATAATGGGAGACTATAGGTCACACAAGTCGTAAGATAGAAATCAGTGCTGGAATTAAATTTTACATGGGTAATTTACAAAATAAGTGACTATGAAGTTAACTATAAAAGCGTTGGGGTTCATTTTTGCCTGTCATGACACAGCTAAGAAATAAAGCAACAAAACAAAATAAAACAAAATAAAAATACAGTGTTTCCAGAGTATGTTTCTGAACTACCCGTGTGAGAATCACCTGGCCTTCTTAAGATGTAGGCTTCTGAAGCCCACCTTAAAACTACTGAATAATTATCTAGATGGAGGTGGGAACAAAGGCTTGGGAATCTACCTTTATAAAAGTACTACAGGTAATTTTTTTGCATGGTAAAATCTGAAAACCACTGGTGCAGGTCTTTATGACTTTCAGGTTAGAAAGGCCCTTTCCAAAACCTCCTTTGACCTCAAAACCATCCAACTAAGTGGATCAAGGAAAAATTATCCCCTCATAAAGGTGATTTGTTCTGAGTAAGCAGTTGTTTTGCTTACTCAGCAGTTGTTTTGTGTAGTATAAAAGTGTCTGTATGATAGAGATAAAGCCATTCTTGTTGCAGTGATATCTTAAGCAGAATTAGATGTCATTAGAAACAAAGTTAACTATAAAAGTATTTAGTTTCAACTAAACTCCATATCAAATAAACTCCTGCCCCAATCCCATGACATAAACATACAACGCATCTCTACTCTGATACAGCAATTCTATAAGTGGGTACTATCACTCCTCCCAACACTAAACTACAATGAGTTTCTACTCTTCTTAGAGAATTCTCAGCAAATGTTACTGAGAAAGGGCAAATTGATCCAAATGTATAATGATTTTGGGTCAGCTTGGATGAAGACCCTGTTTCTAGAATCCCAGTGCTTGTGACAAAGAGTTAATGAAATGAGACATGACTCTACACACATAGTTTCATCACTGATGGTGATATTTCCTGACAGTGGAATTCTTCTGAAATCTCTCTCTCTCCAAAACAAATTAGCACCAGTCACCTCATCCTATGGAGAAGAAAAGCACGTGTTTAGTAGGTGGAACAGTGGCAGTTCAGGAGTTCCTTCATAGATCCGACCACAGACTTTAGTTAATACATTTAACAACCTAAGGCTTAATACTATGAAGAGGTGCTAGTGAGTGACTAAATTACTATTCAAATCAATCTGATTTTTAAAAAATGCCTGAAGATGTCTCAGATATAAAACAGGGTGGAGAGAGAGAACAGCAACCCAACCAACGTAGTGGAGTTTAACAGACGTCTCTAAAGGTGGGACCTTCTGTTCCAGAGCCTGGGGTGATAGCTGTAATTCAGCTTGGGTTCTGCCCGGCTGCTTTCAGGTAAGGGCCAGGAGGTTTGGAGCACTTCTTCCTCTATCTCTCCCTCCTTATCCTGCAGAACCCAAAATGTCAAGGGACGAGCTTGGACGTACAAACATTTGCCCACAGAAAGCCCTGACCGACCTGCAAGGGGACAGTCCCTTGACCAAATCACCCATCCTCTGCAAAGAAATGTTCCTGGGCCGGGCGCGGTGGCTCACGCCTGTAATCCTAGCACTCTGGGAGGCCGAGGCAGGCAGATTGTTTGAGCTCAGGAGTTCGAAACCAACCTGAGCAAGAGCGAGACCCCGTCTCTACTAAAAATAGAAAGAAATTAATCGGACAACTAAAAATATAGAGAAAAAATTAGATGGGCATGGTGGCGCATGCCTGTAGTCCCAGCTACTCAGGAGGCTGAGGCAGGAGGATCGCTTGAGCCCAGGAGTTTGAGGTTGCTGTGAGCTAGGCTGACGCCACGGCACTCACTCTAGCGCGGGCAAAAGAGTGAGACT